>CAJPVJ010001440.1:0-16443 GCA_905397405.1 Oppiella nova | reverse complement strand
GTCGGGCCTCGTTTGGCATCATAGGAGTGGGCGCACCGTCTTTCTCCCAATGCGTCGGTTTAGACAAATAGATTTGTTCAAACTTCAGGACATACCGGTGCGGGTTCTCCACCTCTCCCGACGCGTGTTGTGCCTCCGCCTAACACACCAGCCATGGTATCAACGCATCAGTGGTTAGTGACAGTGATAATGACAGTGACAGTGACAGTGACAGTGATAATGACAGTGACAGTGACAGTGACAGTGATAATGACAGACACAATGGCAACGCCAGTGACACTCACCTGCAATTCGATGGCCGACGAGTCCTCGACTATCCTCTGGACCGACATCTGAATGAACTCATCGAAAGAGTCGAGTTGTTGTCTCACGAGACCCTTCTCGTCGAAGTAGGAGCTGATGACTATCCAACAGGCCTCCTGCCACACGTCCGACGTGATCTCCAACGTCTCCTCCTCGCCCAACCCCTCCTCGTCTTCGTACATCACTGACTGTGTCTGCGATCACACGATCGCATCAATTGGTGGCAACCGATGGCAACATATCTTCGCATCAAATGTTGTTTTATTCACAAAACGTTTGCTTTTTGTGTGAATTCAACGCCGAAAACAACACTTTCGGTGTATTTCTCACATAAATAACGCAATCGTTTCCCAAATGAATGCTAAGTTTTGACGAAAGTTTTCAAATTCTTATTCAAATTGACAGCAAATGGACTCATATTTTAAGTTAAGATTTGAATTTAATTTTAAATGACAATTTGAATGACTGTTTGAAATGAGAGATTGAATTAATTATTACATATTTATCGATATTATTATATAGTATCATACAATACAGTGTGTATAAAGTATTTGTCATGATTCATTTACCGGTATACTTAGGGTTACATTAAATTCAAATATATACTGTATAATGGATACAAATCACTGAAATAAGTTGGTTAGTGTCACTCAACGGGCGAACATTTGGTGCATGCATTCCCATATTTAATCATCACATTGTGTCTATAGAATAAGTACTGTTGAGTCAACATTTTGAATATACTGTAGATGTACACTGACTGGTACTGGTAGACAATGGATATAAATGTTACAATACTGGCATCAACACAGGAATGCAATGCAATCAAATTTGTTAATGAATTCACTCCAAACAATTGACCTAGGTGTTAGTTCGTAATTGTTTTCAACTAAAAAATGACTTAAAATTATGAGCAATCATGAGAAATAGAATATACACCTGGTAGATTACATTACATTTCATAATTATATTATAATTTGATACAAATTGCTTTAAATTAAAGACTAAAATAAATTTTTAGCAAAAGTTTCTAAATTTAGAATAAAATTCAAAACAAATTATGACTTTAAGTCGAAAACCATTCCATCGTATTCTTGGTCTCCATATTGTGCTAAAGAAGTGGTATTTGATTCGTCAGAAGAAGACTTTGTTTTGTTAAGTAATACAGTCTTGAGAGTCATCCCCGACAGCAATCCAAACACCAATGCAGTGCTGTCGGGGGACAGTCGGCAGCAACTGATCTGACTTTCAGGTGTGTAGACCATTAGACACGACCCTAAAGCACACATGCATTCCTGTTAACAACAGTTTGAACATATGAAATATCATTTAAGACATACCGGTGTCCAGTTCCCAAATCCTAATGTTAGGGTCAGAACAGGTCGAGTTATACGACAAAAAGCGATTATCCTTTTCCGTGGCCTGTAATACGTCGGGTGCGGCTGTGTGTCCGCTAAGAGTATGTCTGCATTTGGGATAATTAAATGAATTTGAGAGTCAAAGCACTGAATGCGGTGATAATGGACTCACTTTTTGGTACCGGTAGATAAATCCCAGACTAAGACGTCCCCACTTTCCACGCCATTGATGACACAACCCGTTTGCGTAGAGATGGCAATACTCACTGAATTGCTTTCGGGTTTCCATTTCTTGAATAGAGTTCCGCTCTGGAGATCGTAAACGATAATAGAATTCGGAGACGAAGTGTTCAATTCCTGACAAATATATTCATAAGTGTCACCAAAATGTCCACAAAGTGAGTGCAAGAGTTTGACACACTTTACAAACGCTGACCACGTAATGGCCGTCATTACTGATGGCAGACAATCGAGTGATGAATTCGTGGTGAGGTATTCGCAGATCATATAGCAGTTTGCGATTCGTTAGGTCCCAAACCAGTAATGGGAACGGCTTTTGAGTTTCATCGCCACAGACACAGATCTGTCCGTTTGCTGAGACCAGTAGACTGTTGAGGAAGCGGTCTTCGCCCACTTTGAACGTTTGCGATTCGTTAGGTCCCAAACCAGTAATGGGAACGGCTTTTGAGTTTCATCGCCACAGACACAGATCTGTCCGTTTGCTGAGACCAGTAGACTGTTGAGGAAGCGGTCTTCGCCCACTTTGAACGTCGTCTCCAAATCCTGCAGTCATTGAGACAATCATTAGTGCACTGAAAGTGGTGCGCCTGTATGGACACTAACCCCAGTGGTGCTGTTAATCATATTGACGTACATCCGGTTGCGCGAGAGGGCGACCACATACTTGTCGTCATGTAAGCCATAATAAGGCATCATTTGATTCATAACTCCTTTCAATTTGGTTTCAAGCCTTCCTTTATTCAGATCATAGAGTTTGAGTTCGCGGTTGCAGAGCACCNCTGTATGGACACTAACCCCAGTGGTGCTGTTAATCATATTGACGTACATCCGGTTGCGCGAGAGGGCGACCACATACTTGTCGTCATGTAAGCCATAATAAGGCATCATTTGATTCATAACTCCTTTCAATTTGGTTTCAAGCCTTCCTTTATTCAGATCATAGAGTTTGAGTTCGCGGTTGCAGAGCACCACCGCTCGGAAGCGATCAATCATTTTCACGTCCCGGGGCTGACTAATACCCCGGAGGGTGCGAACGGCTCTCTCCTCACCAATACTCCAAACCGTCAATTCGTTGGAGTGAAGGGATATTGCGATCAAATACTTGTCGTCGTCTTTAATGGCAATTAATTGAGTATAACATCGATTGGCAGTCGTGTCCGGGGAGGTGTTGCCCGACACTGACCTCGANCCTCACCAATACTCCAAACCGTCAATTCGTTGGAGTGAAGGGATATTGCGATCAAATACTTGTCGTCGTCTTTAATGGCAATTAATTGAGTATAACATCGATTGGCAGTCGTGTCCGGGGAGGTGTTGCCCGACACTGACCTCGAATCTGGTCGAGAGTAAGACTCAGAAATGGTTGGACTCGTGTTGGGAGGCGGGGGTGAGAGGACAACGGGTGGCACGGGTGAGGGGTTCGGGTAATGGTCTTCCGTGGGAACGTCCACTTTGATGGTGGGCTGTCCTGAGCTTTCTTGTCCTCCTCTGTCATTACTGGGTTGTGGAGCAGATTCATGTCCACCCGAGTGTAGATCCGATGCACCTGTCGATGCCTTACCATAAGGCAGACTATCTGTTGAACTCTTGCGGATCTTATTGGACTTACTGTTGGGACAAAACAAATGGTCATTACATGCGATCCATTCACTACTATTGACCACAACTTTGCGTAATCAACATAAATGACAAACTCGTGTCTAAATCATGTCAAACAAGTGATACAAACATATCTGACCCGTCATTGTCATTGTCTTCCTCGTCGGCTTTGGTCTTCTTGTCGTTCTTACCACCAGACGAACAGTAGGATCCCATATTACGTGCACTTCCCAGCACTATATGACCACCGATTCAATGCATTTATAACACCATTACAATCACAATCACAATCACAATCACTATCACTATATCAATACAATTGAGTAATATTCATAAAATTCTTGTTTTGTATACAATTCACTGTCAACACAATATGTATGTTAACTGTACGCCAGTTATACAAACCTATAGCGAGCAGTCAGTCATACAGTTATTCACACAAACCTATAGAAAGGTTACAATTACCACATTTCCACGAGTATTCTGTACACTTTAACAGATACTACTGTATCAATGTATATGTAGGGTTGCAACGCGCACATTTCAGCGCATTTTTCCTCTTAAAAACTTAATTTATTAAAACTTTTAATTAAGTTCTTGTCTCACAATTCAAACATTAGTTAAAACGACAACCATTTCTATTATCTCTCTTTACATCTTAAGTCCTAATCATGGTCTCAGTGTAGACCCAAAACTTTCGGCTATTTCTTAAATTTCTTTTTAAACTCTTTTTCACTGATAATTAAATAAACTATTCAAACACCTACTGTAAGTCTTAAAGTTGTTGTATTTTTAGAATTATTTTTAATAATTAATTAATTATAAATTACAATTAATTATCAGCAATCACTTCTAATTCATAATTTGATTCATATGACAGTATGATAGCTCTTAGATTCTTATAAGTCACAATTATAGAAACATTATTAATTTTATGATTTTATATTATACATGATTTAATTGATCTCCGCAATTGAATTGGTAAATTTTTGGAAAGTAATTACTGTGTTACTGTATTACGGTAATACGGTATACATGTCAGGGTTTTAAATTTGAAATTGCTCGCATCCCTAGTATGTAGTTTAATTATGACATACCTAGTTTTAGCATCCCTAGTTTTAGTATGACAAACACATAAGGGTTGAACACATGGGAATATTGCCCACTCTTTTAAGGAATATGGGGAATATCCACAATCATGTTAGGGTTGTGCCTATTAATAGTGTGCACTCATTGGCGTGATGTGTGAAAAGGAACCGAAATGTTGGTGAAGCATATGAATGATCACGTGATATAGGATGTGATGATTTGTTGTGTTGTGAATGACAGTCAGACTAATAGATAGTGAATTGCATGCAAACCACTGATTACTGTATTGTCTGTCAATTACCACTGATTTACTCGAAGAGACCACTCGTCCGCACAAATGGTTTACGAATCGCTGAATCTGTGAGTTATGGATGAGTTTGCAGTGAATTTGCATTTAATGGCCATTTGTTTGATAGGTTTGTATCGCCGGAAAAGTTTTACATCAGACCCGTTGGCAACGATAATGAGTTACTCGTGATCGACAGACAGACCACTTATATCTCATTAGAGGGTTTGTATGAAGTAATGCCTGTCAGTCACCACTAATTGTCTGTCAACCACCAGCCCCTCGCACTCAGATCACAGGCATTGCCACTTCTAAGCTAATCCATGGCATATTTGGTATCATTAGACTATTGGCCGGTAATTAAGTGACATATTATTGGTGTTAAGACACGGATTGCACTGATTTGTGGCCACTGTTTAGGTCCGTATCTGATTGTCATCACTCGGGTGTCACTAGTGGGCAAAATCTATGGCCACGAGGTGTTTAAGATCGATGAGACCGAGATAATCCCATTCAGTCGCACCACTCTTCACTTGACTGAAGACCAGATCCAGTATAACAAGAGTTATCTATCAATGGTTAAGACAGTGTTGGATTCGCCATACTTTTACCTCTGCTATACCTATGACTTGACTCATACCCTGCAAAGTCTCTATAATTGTGGACCAGATTTCACGTCTAAATCCTACTTCGAAAGGGTCTGTATTTTGACGAGTTTTCAAATCATGTCAATTGAATTGAATTATCACTGAAAGGCTGACAAACGGTTTGTTTGGAATCACTGGCTATTATCGGAATTAGCGGCTCGACAGGAACTCCAGTCTTATTGCATTCCTATACTACACGGATGTATGCATTCATTGTGTTACATGTGATTGAATTTGATTTAATTGATTTGATTGACTGATTGGCACATTAGTTGTTCACATAAACGGCGTGACAATCAACAGAAAGCAGTTCGTGTGGACAATAATCTCGAGGCGTTGTGTGTCTCGCGCGGGGACTCGCCTTTTCATGCGAGGCATCGACAGCGACGGACACCCGGCTAACTATGTGGAGACGGAACAGATCGTTGAATACGAATCGTCGCAGAGTTCGTTCGTTCAGATCAGAGGCTCAATACCTCTTCATTGGACACAATTACCTGATCTGCGATACAAACCTCCGCCACAACTCACTCAATACGCCAACCAATTGCAGAGTTACCACAAACACATCGAACATCTGATCAATAATTACGGGAAAATATGTTTAATTAATTTAATCAATCATTCGGGACAAGAGTTGCCACTCGAGAGGGCTTTCAGAGATATAGTTAATCAATCGAATAACCAATTCGTGAGATACGAGTCCTTCGACTTCCACCACGAATGCCGTCAAATGCGTTGGGATCGGCTCTCCATCCTTATGGACCGCATTGACAACGAACTCAAAGAATTCAGTTATTTCTTAACGTCTGCTGACAGGTCTGCCCTCAGTCTCCAGGAGGGCGTCTTTCGCACCAATTGTATCGATAGCTTAGACCGAACTAATGTGGTCCAGGGGTTGATTGCCAAACATTGCTTGGAATCAGTTCTCAAGCGGTTCCAGATTATCAATGGTTCCGACAAATTGGAACACTTTCCCGAATTCCTATATCTCTATAGAAATGGTATTTAGAAATCTTGTGATTGTTTTCAATGTTGACAACAAAAATGTCTCAAAGGTTGGGCCGACAACGCAGACATCTGTAGCATTCAATACGCGGGAACGGGAGCTCTAAAGACTGATTTTACTCGAACTGGTAAACGGAGTCCAATGGGTGCCGTCAAAGATGGCATCAATTCATTGGTTCGTTACTACAAAAACAACTTCGCCGACGGATTCAGACAAGACGCCATCGATTTGTTTTTGGGTAACTATAGGATCGATGAAAATGAAGGCAAACTCGTCAAGTGTCCGCTCAAAGACAGACAGGAGTGGAAGTATTTGACGGTTAGTCTCACTTTTAAATGGTTGACTAGTTTATGATAAATTGAGTGAAAAGTACTCCGAAATAAACTCTCATTGAATGCATACAAACAGTTACCGCTGTTCTTCTTGGCGTCGATCGCAATGTTTTTCTTCAGTTTACTCATTCCAACGGGTAATCAATCACTTGTTTGGTTTGTTATCTCGTTTCCGGACATTAAAAGTAATTAATTATTTTGCAGAACATTCGACCGAAACGTTACTCTATTTGTTGTTTTGGTTGGCAATGGTGTCGACAACACTCATCGGGATCTTCTATTACGGTCCAGAATTGGCTGATTATCCAAAACTCAGAGAAATTAAACCAAAGAGACAATCAGATTAGCAAATAGTTTAAGATATTTTTTATTATTTTAGAGACATATCTAATAAAATTTCCAAGAATTTATTGAATCTGTTTTTGTAGAGTTAACTCTAATTTATGTTTTATTTTTTAATTACTTTTAATTTATAATCAGTTAATTAATAATAAAAAGAGTTATTACAGAATGAATGCACAATTTATTTGGAGAAAGCTATTCATGTAAATGATTATATGGTATGTTATCGTCATCTGAAGAGGACTTCGAATTAATAATAGTTTATCTATTTTTGTGTAAATGTTTTTGAAAGACTACTTTATCGCAAAAGCTATAAAAAATCCCTTCTGTTATCGAATCCGATAATTAATTTTCACAGAAAGTCTAGTTTTAGCCTAAAATTTGCTGTCAATTATAGAGAAACTGTGAGTGAAGTCCTCTAAATAACAATATTTAGTTCACAAATACAAATCAAACAAAACTTATAAAATATTTGATAACTTTATTTATAAACATTTCGATAAGCAATCAAACGGACATAAATTCTTGGAGTTAGGTATTAGATCCTATTAAAAGGTATATATTTTTAGTAATAATTGTTTTGCTTTATTGTAAACCAAATACTTTTGTGATGAAAAGAATGAAAGCAATCATTCAACTCATCAGAAAAGTTGTTAAATAATAAGTTGTTTAATACTGTAAGGCGTGTAAAGTGTATATACCGGTATAGTATAGTACACTATTGAAAGTGGACGCACAACAGGTAGAGTGAACCTGGTATTAATAGTGAACCTGGTAGGTCTAATATTGTTAGGTAGGCTTCAGGTTAGGGTGAGAGAGAGAGAGAGAGAGAGAAAGAGAGAGAGAGAGCCGGCGTTTGTTTGGTTTGAGTGGTGTATAGCCTGTTGTTGGCTCACAGAGTGCAGTGAGGAGTGAGTGTGAGCTCCCAAACACAGCCCACACCTACCAAATGGTATGATTTAAATGCATTTAATAGTGTATTACACGTTTAGTTCACTATAACTGGTATTCATGCATTGAGTGAAACGCCTTTTCCTCTCTCCCTATATCTCTATCTCATTGATTCAATTGCTATACAATTGCCGCACATTTTCGACACTAAATTGTATATTATTTGTTCATTCATTCAGTCATTCAGTCATTCATTGAGTCTTTCACTCATTACTCGCGTCTGAAGACAACATTCACTGCAAACTCACAACAAGTCTATGAAGTCTATGTTCACAACTCTTTGACACTTGGCTTCAAAATGTTCACTAATATTCAACTTATTGTTTCATTCACTTAAATATGTTGTCGTTATATCATATGAATAGCTATAATGTGTCATATTTTCTATATATTGAGTGCTATTTATTGAATATGTGTTGAAAAATGCAATGAAAGACACAATTAATGCCAAAACACAAGAAACGGCCAAAAATCGGGTTTACAATTGAAAAGTGATTCACAAATTGAATGAATATTTGGTGGCAAACGAGACATACATGTGAAGGGATTGTCAAAATATGGATCAATAATCATCATAAGTTATATGAGCAGTGTACTATTGCAGACAAAGGTGTTGTTTACTCACGAGTCATATGTATTTACATTCCGTCCGGAAATGTGGTTATAATGTATTCATAACTATATTATTAATATAAATATAATTGAATGAAAAGCACATCAATTGATCTCATCGTATGAATTGAATGATAATTTCACATCAATTGACACATTATTTGCTCAACACTTGAGACGAAAAGTTGAATATAAATATTATAAAAAACTTATTACAAGTAATATTATAATAATAATATGAATATACAAACAGTTGTTATAATACTATCACTAACATTCGTATTAATTATATACCTAACGTAAGGTCATAGCGTAGTTAGCTAAGTTCAATAACAACAATTGGTATCAACGTCACTTACCACTTGTGTCACAACGTGAATTAACAGTAAATAATGATCACCACTCAAACCAACACTTTATCGTATATTTTATGAAATCATTATTGTTTTAATGCTTTGTTAAGAGTCCGTCCTGAAAATCATATAATATAGTGATTGACAACTCATTTCAGTTTTAATATCTTTATGATTGAGTTGATTGTAAAGTATTTGCCATTTTGTCCCATATATTGTCAACTAATTGAACCGCCAATTGATACATGAATTGATTAGTTATAATATTTTATTAGTTATCAAATGCTATTGAATTGAGTGTCAAATCTATGCACAAATGCATTGATGAATGAAATGAATGCAAACCATTGACTCATTATTCAATGTCTGGAGATCTCTAGATATTAAGCCATTTATTAGTGAATATAGTGTTCATAATTGTGACAATAGTGTCATCAATTTGGTGCAACACTAGCAACGATGGCCGACCACTCGGAACTGGTGTCTGAGATGCCGGTGCTCGAGAAGCTCAGCACTCAAGAGAGGCTGAAGTTGGCGCGAAAGAGACGGACCCAACAGCTGAAGAAGTGGTCCCAACGCGAGAAGGAGTTCAATAACAAGAGACGCAAATCGGACGCCAAGACTGGTGTCAAGAAAATTGAATATAAAGTGCATTTCGTGCCATCGGTTATGCTCTTAGAGGCCGCCGCTCGCAATGATGTCGAGGAAGGTCTGCACCACTCTTTCGCTCATTTGTTACACCCAATCATACCCTTTGATCCCATTATCTAATTTGCTTTCAAATTACAATTTTATGCTTTTTTTCTTGCATTTTATGCTACATTTTGTGCTATTTTTATATAAAACTTTGATTTAGCTTTTGATTTATTACTTTAACAAACCGTTTGCTATTTAATTAACCTATGGTTAGCTGTAATAGAAATACAATATGTGATGAATATTCATATGATATTCCTGTGTCTGTGTGTATGATATAGTGAGACGACTGTTGATGTTAGGCGTCTCATCGGACTCTACCAATGAGGACGGATTAACGGCTTTACATCAGGTATTTGACGCCAATATTCTACCCATTCTTGTGTCAACACTCTTACGCTTTAAGCATTTGATCCAAAGTTAATGATCTTTTCTCTCATGCCTTCAATATCGGTATATTTCTCACATCTCTTTCCAATCAGTGATCTCATTGGGAATGACTTGAGATCTATTTTGTGATGATTTGACACTAAAATTGACGTTTGATTTTATCAATGAATGAGTTTTGCTAATAATCTGATAATATTCTGGTTTTTGCTGTTATTTTGCGAAACCTTAAAGTATTATTTATAATGAGTTATGCTTTTTATGTTAATCGATATTATGATTGAGTTAACAATTTTCGTTAATAATCATGGTTTACATTATAAGTAATAGGTTATAGATTACTGTACAGTATATTGCATTATATAATAATTTTTTATGTGTAGGACTAAGGGTTGCCAACTATTCTCTCTATTTTTACCCAATTTTTAAATAGTATATCATTAATCAATATTTGTATTCTGAATACAGTATTCATTATTGTATAATATTTTGCAATTTAGTATTTTTGGACATTTTCTTTGGTTAAGCCCTCATCCCTAACATTAAGACTTTTCTCTTCTCCTAATTATCGTTTTATTCCTGTTTTCGTGATTTAATAAATTAATCATTAATTGAATGCAAGTCTTGAATCACAAGTGAATGAAATTTGAATGAGAAAAGCATTAATTTAAGCAAAGATCTCAATGACTGACTGATCGACTTTTGCCAATCGGGACCCAAATAAGGCATTTCTAGAAGAGTTGTGTCGATAGCTAAGCCTCAGAGGCTTCGAGGGCTTCAAGAGGTCACACAACACATGAGCCGCCGATTCTGAAAACCTCACAAAAATATGTTTCTTTTAGTTCAGTTCATGACTTCCTTTTGTTAATTGAAATTTGAAACTATAGTTGAATGTCATTAACGAATGAATTCCTGAAATAAATAAATATATATTTATTGATATCTAATATTATGTTATTTTTATAAATTGATTTCTTACTTATCATATGTGTTGAGCTTTTTATTACTATACTATTATTATTGCTTTAACTATGGGTTGGACTTTATTATTTATTATTTATTCAAATAGTGTTATGTAATATTAACTTATTTAATTTTTTGTTTATTATTCATGAGATTTAATACCAGTACTGTTTATACAGTACAATGTTACGAATTCATTTTGATGTTATTCATTTCATTAAAAGTTACGTGAAACGAAAATATAATTTTAGCAATTTGTTGTATTCAAGGGGTACTAAATATGTACTATATTTGTCAAATGTACAATTAATTTGTTTTCAGTTATAAATTTCAAAACTTACATTCACTTCAAACCTATCTGAGAACTCATATATAATCAATGATTTTAATAATTGTCTTATTTATGACTTATATTAAGCCCACACCTCCTGACTTTAATTGTTTGATATACAGTATGCTATGAAGTCCTTTGAATGGGAGACAGTTAGCGCCCAATACAACAGAAATTGTCTGACATTTTATTTCTTATCACTAATATCTATAATTGTATGTAAATTTGTTATAATTTACTGTAGCTTAAGAATCCAATTGTGCAACAAATGACTCAAATCTCTGCATTAAAACTTAAATACCTTTTTCAGAATTTATTTTAATAATTATATCAAAACAATGAAATAAATTTCAATGTATTTTCATTCAATTGCTTCACATTCTTATACTGCAGTTATTCTTATGTTATATTTTACGGCAGGTTTATTGCCGATATATTATGCATTATAAATGAAATGAAAAATTTATTTCATGTTTTACGTCAAAGCAAATCTTATTTACGTAAATATATAAAGTTATTTAAATTTGATTAGTTTTAATTTGAAATTTATTTGAATTTAATTTGGTTAATTTTTTATTTTTGTATTTACATATTTAATATTTTACTTTTAACCATAAACTTCATTATGAAAATGGGTTAATAAAAAATTGATTTATTTTTATTTCGCATACAATTTAAAGTATAGTCCAAATCTTATGAACTAAATTTAATTTAAAAATATAGTTATTTACGATTATCTTAACATTATATACATTGAATTTATTTATTATCTGATAGACTAGAAATTTCTTTATTGCAAATTAATATCAAATGAATTTTTGTTTTAGCTTTTAATACGAGAATAACATTTATTCAATAAAATTAATTCACTATTAAAGCTCTCGTATTAATGTGTATATCATAACAAATGTTGTACAACTCAAGTATTTTGATAGCAAACATAACATCACTTTTTGCATATCTATGTTTTAACACATAGATATTAACATAAGCTTTAATATTTGATAATAAGATATAATATCATTTTTATTACATCAGAGGGTCACTAAATCAGTTCAAACCTAATTTTAATAAACATTTTTCTTAATTTAAATATTTATGTCTTTAAATATAAGGGAATATAATTTTAGCTTTAATCTACATTTGAAGCAATGAATACCTGAATCTCATTTTGAGGTTTAAATTAGGAAATTGTCTCAATTAAAGAACCAAAAATATTTACTAATTTTACATTCATTGTTTATTGTTTACATTTAATTTTACTTTTATTCGTAATCTTAATTTTATCAAAATAATAGTTACGTTTAAAATATTTTTGTGTTTATTATATTATTAGATACAGTATTATGTTATTCTAAGACCACTAAACGTGTCTGTCTGCAACATTTTTGCTATTTGCAGTTTTTAGTATTTAATTTTAATTTATTTTTATAAGATTTGGATTTTTGCGGAAAATTCATTGAGTTATTGCTTTATATATTTTTATTTAAATTTCTTTTAAAACTAGATTTGTAGTTTAAATGTTTTGTGTAAACACAAAGTTGTAATAAATATCAATTATGCATTAGTTGTATTTAATTTTATTTTTAGTTATCATTTTATACAAGATGTAACAATTAAAATTTTTTACAAATATATTTATTTAATAAATATTTGCAGGATTTACGAATCGCATTGAATTATAATGTATAGCATTGAGATTATCTTTAAAAACTAATTAAAAATATTTTCTATTTTGTCAAAATATTTCCAAAATAACCAGAATTTAGTGATTGGCCTTCAATTAGATTTATAACACATTCTCATCACTGTTTTCCTCAAATACATCAGACATCACTAACTTATAACTTATATATTAATCAAATAAATCATTGGATTCGTAAACCTTATAACGAAAATATACAAAATCTAGAAATAAGTCGACATATATTTGCCAAATGAGTGCAGTATTGACTGAACCCAAAGGACTCGTATGTTGAGACCTCACACAAGAGACTTAAACTATTATACAGTAATTGATTCAAATCGATCCAAAAGTGTTTCACAAATTTTTTCATTTTAATTTCATTTCTCTGTAATTAAATTGAATTAAATTGAGAAATTCATTGACGACTTCAAACGTTGATAATTTGCGTCAAAAATAATCTTAAAAAGTTATTTTCGTCACATTTGATCCCAGACTTAAGTTTGCAAGAAAAGCTCATAAATATATATAAACTGAACTTATTTTATATTTAATTTATTATCGCAATTGTTCACTACATTCCTATCGCTCTACACTAGTTTCTAATGAAATCCAATGCAAGTGTAGTGTCTTTTTCGGACTTAATTTCATTAATGTTTAATTTATAGTCTTTTTACATACAAATGGTTTTCTGTATTTGACACTCAAATGCATTAAACTTTAATTCCCTCCAATAGTTTGCGCACATTTCAGATTTGATTTGCATTCATGTTAATTAGATTTTCTTATTTAATAATCAAATTATTTAGGCCTATATATAAACATTGATTTCTTGAGGCATATTATGCATTACATTAGACATAGATTTGATTCATTACTTTCACTTACTGTATGTAATATTCTGTATGTAATATTCTGTAACACTTAACTTAATATAAAATTATGTTTTAAATAGTGTTGTATTGATGACAGCGAAGAAATGATGAAACTTTTGATAGACTTCGGCGCTAATGTGAACGCAAAAGACAGCGAGCAGTGGACACCATTGCACGCGGCGGCCACTTGTGGTCACTTGCATCTAGTTAAATACCTGATCAGCAAGTATGACAATAGCTCCACCATTTATTGAATGCCATTTTCTCAACACTTGCCTATGCTTTCCAAAGAGGGGCTGATTTACTGGCCGTCAATGCGGACGGGAATATGCCTTACGATATATGTGAGGACGAGCTCACACTCGACAACATTGAGTCAGAAATGGCCAAAAGGGGTATCACTCAGGAAATGATAGATCAAACCCGAGCCACAAATGAGATGCAAATGCTTGACGATCTCAAGAAGATGGTCGCATCGGGACATGACCTCGAGTACCGAGACGGTCAGGGCGCCACACCTGTGAGACTATAGCTTACAATTATATTTGTAATTATCTTTAACTAATATAAATTCATTGAATGTGTTCACAGCTGCACATTGCTTCAGCCAATGGGTACACCACTGTTGTTGAGTATCTATTAGACAATCACGTGTCTACAGATGAATGTGATTCGGATCAGTGGCAAGCCATACATGCGGCCGCCTGTTGGGGACACGTATGTCATGTTATTATTATATGTTTTTAATGTATTCACATTTCGTCGTCTGGTTGTCCAACAGCTCGATGTCTTAGAATTATTGGTCCAAAGCGGAGCCGATGTTAACGCAAAGACAAAGAATGGCGAAACTCCTTATGATATCTGCGAAGATCCGGAACTAAAGGAACGAATAATTCAATTGAAGAACGAATTGGAGACGAAGAAGGCCTCACATCCAAACCGACTGAAGAGGTCTCACAGTCAGAACACAAGGAGTCATTCGGTTCGCAGGACTAGTATTAGAGAAAAGTCTCAAATCGCCAAAAGAGAGGTAAAAATTGAATTAAAAATGATTACAAAATATGGGAAATTGATGAATCAATTAATTATAGGCTCGAGAAGAGGCTCGCATTCGTCACCAAAAGGAGACCGAAGTCGATGACGACGACACTCCCCAGACATCAGATGCCAAAGACGACGACACCACTGATTCATCACCGGCGCCGCCAACAGATCCCATGCCATCACACCTTAACGGTTACGACTCGACAAATGCCATCGATTTAAATAACATAGACTTTCGGATCGATTCTCATAAGAAATCGATTGATTCTGATTCAGACGTTTCCACACAAAACACTTCAAATCAAATTCAACCGCAAAGTAACTCTAATAATAGTAAAGAAGCGATTGTTATCAGAAACACTGGTTATACGGATCGGGACAACAAACAAGAGTTCAACTCAAACTCAAACAATTCTCCCGAATGTCAGTCACATTTAGGTGCCAATAGGGGGTCGGGCTCTGAGTCGGTCAACATAGAGATTCGTGTGACAGTGAACACCACTCCGAACAACACATATAATTCGGGCACTTTGGCTGATCTCAAGAAACAAAGAGCAGAGAAACACAGGAATAGTTTAACTCATTCTTCATCGTCCGACTCGACGGTCAACCGTATGATCGAATCGGGCCGTAATTCCATAACAAATGTGCCCACAAATGCATTCAACTCTATTAGTGCTAAGTGTTCGTACGACAGCCCACCCTCGCCCACCACTAACATTAGGAAATTCAAGGGAAACCCCAGTGATATCGTCGGCGAGTCCCGGAAGAAGGGCTGTTTTGGGTGTACTATAAGTTAGAGCTTTTGCTTCCATTGCACTCATTCTTTACATTTGTTTTTTGGTCTCTTTTGATGTTCACATCAATTGATTGTATGTTTTGCCTAACATTCCTAACGGACAACACTTAAGTAATTTTATTCAATACTTTGTGATAGTTATATGAAATATGATATAATAATTAGAAATAAGTTCATGTTTTCGAATCGATTTGAATTATAATTTAATTTTAATTATATTTCAAAACTTCTTTTCACTCAATGCATAGTTTTTTAATTATTTTTCTCTTTATATATGCAAATCATATGTGAAGTCTTGTAAAACAAAACTAATTATAGATTTTATATTTGAAAGCAAATTATTTTATTTTATATAAAAGTCTTCGGAGTTTGGATTTCATCGACCGCTTCATCGGATGTTTTTCAGAAACTCTTTGTATTTAATGAATTCATAGAACTTTTTCAACACAATTTGTAATCCTAACTAAAATTGTTATTTCAATTAATGGTTTAATTGTTATCTGATTTACAGAATCGAAATAAATGAAATCCATTAATATTAGA
>CAJPVJ010001439.1:0-16453 GCA_905397405.1 Oppiella nova | reverse complement strand
CAGGTGCTCTCGTTTGTACTCAATATTGAAGCTCTATTTGGCATTCAATTCTATGCGTTTACACAGAAATTCACTTTTTATATAACTGTAACATTTGAGTTAAATAGCCAATACAGGTATATATACTAGAAGTGCATTCTTTAAATAAGGCATTTAGTTAAATACAAATTTCACTAAACTTACTGTAGACTAAACATATGATAATTGAAACTTTCTAAAATGCTATATCAGTGCGTGCATGGATGCAAACATGAACATAGACATAGACATAGAAATGATATGTAATGTGAATGATATAAAGAGTGGTAAGTCTTACTCCTCCAGCTTTAAGCAGTTTCTTCTTGAAGTCATTGCTTGGGTTCTGAAACGTGAGTTTCTCGCGTCGGCTGTGACTGACGGCGTCGTCCAGACGGAGGTAGAGGTCGTAGTCGAAGGAGATCTTCTTGGGCTCCTCCTTGTTCTTGAAGTACACCTCAATGGGCAGCTCGAAGGAGGCGTAACCCGACTCCTGGACCTGATAGGGCGGCTCTTTGAGCACTGATCGATACAAACAAAATCATATGAATGAGTGAATGCATGGGTTGGCGGGCTATGGAGGTTCACCTCTCTTAGGCTTTGGGAAGCTTTCGTGCAAATGAAAGACCACTTTCTCGACGAAGTGCTCGATATTACTGTTCTCCGGACCCCTCACGAAGACTGTCCTGTAGGCCACAAACAGACAAAGAGTTTTGGTGGCGGTGGTTGTCCAGGAGGTGGGGGCACATGCATTGGAGGTCCAGATTGGTGTCCCCACATGGGGTTCCACGGGGGCATAGCGCCAGCCATTGGATGCCCGCCACCGTGCGGTTGCATAGGACTGCCGCCCATAAGATTGCCCATTGGTTTTCCAGACGCCTTATCCCTGGGTTCAGCCCTCTTGATCTCCACCTATACATTGGATTTAATCCATTAATTACTAGTCATTCAAAAGTTATACAAAAATATCAAATAAAGAAAAACTAAATTAATTAGAAGTGAATCGTTGAACAAAACCTTAAACCTCTCTCTCATGCGAAGTCTAAACACTAATTAAAAATAGTTATAATAATTTACAATTAATCAAGTTTAATGCTAAGAATTAATGAAATAATTATGAATTATTGCAATTAAATGTTAATATAATTGATAAGTAAAAATATAAATTATTGGTAACTTATACTAAATGAATAAATGCTAAATTTAAAGACTAGTATTCATATGAATAGAGTAAGAGTGCAATGATATTGTATATAATAATGAGATGAGAGACGAGGCATGAGAGTGAGGTCAGGGACCAGTTTGAGTGGCCAGTGTTGGCACACTGGTGTTGGACATGACCTGCTTTCCACCGATGGTAACAAAATGTTCCTGGACAACTTTGTCAATGGTATCTTCATTATCAAAGGACAAGAATCCAAAGCCTAACCAAAAGGCATTCAAATTCCAATTCATATTAATTCAAGTGTCATGTGTAGGTCAGTGTAGTAACTCATGTGTAGGTCAAGTGAATGAAGTTAACACAACCGTTAACTTTAACCACTATTTCACGAATTCATTACATTATAATTATATATAAATTATACGGTATTATACGGTATTATAAGTTATTAGAAGAGTTCACTATTTTATATAAACTATTCATATTAAATACATTAAGACTTAGTTTGCAATTAATTAAACCTAAAATATAAAATGATATAATGGTTAAATAATTATCATTAATTATCAATTAAATACTTACATAACATTTAGATTAAGTAATTAATACATAACGTAATTAATACTATTGTATGTCATTCTAGTAAAACTAAAATTAATTTAAGGCAAAAGTAATTCAATTCAAATTCCTATCGCTTTCAAAATACCTCTAATTATCACTTATAAGCCATTCATTACCTCGAGTTTTCTTTTTCTCCTGATCATACATTATCACCACTTCGACCACCTGTCCATACAATGGCAACCATTAGGTCCAATGCCAATACAATACAATCCAAACCATACATACCTTTCCGAATTTGGAGAAGTAGTCCCTCAGAGTAGACTCATTCACGTTAGGCGGAAGTCCTCCCAAAAACACTTTCGGAAAGTTTCCCACTTTTGCGTCTCTTTTGCCCTTTTGTGCGCTCTTTGGGTTACACTCTTTCGGATCAATCTATCCATACATTCATACAATCAATCAATTAATCACTAAATCAATAGTCAATGCATTGAGACATACAGTCCTTCCGTCGAGAATGTGTGGACCGCTGGCCATCACAATCTGGACACAAGAGGGGTCTTTGAATGTCACGAAACCGAAGCCACGCGAGCGACCGGTCTCTGCATTCTTCATAACCACACAATCAGTCACTTCTCCATAACGACAGAAATATTCCGTCAGTTTCTCTAAAACACACGTCCAATGAGTCCATCAATTCATTCACCACTCACTCATGTCTTACCGATCGTTGTCTCCCAACTGAGACCACCGATGAATAGTTTGCTATAACGAGAGTATCCATCGGTGAGTGAATGGTTATACACGTGTGGTATGTGTGGCATATGTGCGGTGGTGTGAGTGTAGCCCCAAAGCATGCTTCCCATGCCTTCCCTTCCCATGTCTGCACTCATCACTCACTCACTGATCACTGAATCGGTGGTCAATGGAGTGAATGAAATGCAGACATCACTCACAGCACTGCCACGAATACCATGCAATGCATACAAACCCGGGTTCGTCTCCAATGTCTAGAGTCATGTCCACTGATGTCTAATTGTGTGCCAAATGTAATGATTGATAAAATGTGTGCAAAACAGCCAAAACTGAACTTAAAATAACTTAAAATGAGATTAAAATGCAATTTGTTTCATACAAATCGCACACAAAAGTAGACATTTTAGTGTTGTTTTCATATAGAGGTCTTTTCCGGACTTTTTAGTCAAATGCTTTGAAAGTAGTGACAGATTTTGGGAAATGTATTGCAATGGGAGCACACACTTGACACTCATTCACAGCATTCACTAATTAATTTAAGTTAATATTAAATAATAATTAAATTAATTTTATAGTAATTAATAAGTCTTATAAATAAAACAATTAAAAGTTATGACAATTAGTGCGGAGACCTGTAAACGAATGGATAGAGTAGTGTTGTATGTGGTGGTATGCTTAGCTCGTGTTGTGGTTCACAGTGGTGTGTGTAGGGCACACTACATGTCACGTATTGTAAACAGAGTGTCAGTACAACACTATTACAGACTGTTTCATAGATCGGTTGCGAAATGAATTGGTGTTCAAGTGATGTCTAAATTGCATGAAATGTGGACTCAATTGCAATGAATTGGTGACACATTTGGTCACAAATGCCTTCCATTGACTGATTTGAATGACAGGTAATCCTCGCGACTGAAGCCAACCTAAGCCATAGCCATGTCTTCGGTGAGTATTGCGTTGATTTGTTGACTGAGTGTCTATGCGGTGAGTGATTGTCTCATGTGATGGTCTCATGTGATGGTGTCCTGTATGTAGCGGTCGTCTCAGTACGTGGAGGTGCAGCTGGAGATCGGCCACAGAGCCACCCCTCGCACCACCATCAGACCCGATGGACACACTCACGACTGGTAAGTCACCACTACTGTCACCCCAAACTCAATTGTCAACTCTTTGTCTGTTTGTGGCCTACAGGACAGTCTTCGTGAGGGGTCCGGAGAACAGTAATATCGAGCACTTCGTCGAGAAAGTGGTCTTTCATTTGCACGAAAGCTTCCCAAAGCCTAAGAGAGGTTCCCTCCATAGCCCGCCAACCCATGCATTCACTCATTCATATGATTTTGTTTGTGTCGATCAGTGCTCAAAGAGCCGCCCTATCAGGTCCAGGAGTCGGGTTACGCCTCCTTCGAGCTGCCCATTGAGGTGTACTTCAAGAACAAGGAGGAGCCCAAGAAGATCTGCTTCGACTACGACCTCTACCTCCGTCTGGACGACGCCGTCAGTCACAGCCGACGCGAGAAACTCACGTTTCAGAACCCAAGCAATGACTTCAAGAAGAAACTGCTTAAAGCCGGAGGAGTAAGACTTACCACTCTTTATATCATTCACATTACATATCATTTCTATGTCTAGATATGTTTACATATGTTTTTTCATGTTTGCATCCATGCACGCACTGATATATCATTTTAGAAATTAACTTTCAATTATCATATGTTTAGTCTACAGTAAGTTTAGTGAAATTTGTATTTAACTAAATGCCTTATTTAAAGAATGCACTGAACAGTATATATACCTGTATTGGCTATTTAACTCAAATGTTACAGTTATATAAAAAGTGAATTTCTGTGTAAACGCATAGAATTGAATGCCAAATAGAGCTTCAATATTGAGTACAAACGAGAGCACCTGCTTATGGCTCTCATAGGCTGTGATAGAATCATAGATAAGTCTCATTATTTCATAACTAGTGTCCCATTAAATGGTTTGACTTAAAAACATTTATTTCAATTTTGGTTGTGTTTCCAATGAAATATATTAGTGAGTGATATTACAAATATTGTATTAACCGTCAATATTTAAAATTTAAGTCTCTGAAGTGACCTTAACTGTGATATCGGATTTGATTCTTGTATTATATTTATTGTACTTTTTATTAATGTTATGCTATATTATGTCAAAGACTGCATTTCAGCCAAATATCGGGTTAGTTATCATTTATAGTAGTTTTCTTACTGTATACTTAATCATATAATTTATAAGGAAAGTAATGTCGTTTATTTTCAAACGGCCTATAATTATCACAATATTCATTGCAAAAATTAAAGTTTTCAAAAATAATGAACACTTGAATAACGTTAAGTTAGAGTATACGGTAAACTGTTTTAGATGTGCCGTAAGTTGGTTATGAAGAGTTTGCTAAAGAGTGAGAGGTTTATAACATTTTGAATCATTATTTCTTAAATTATATTTCAAATGATGACAGTATTCATCAGTGAATGCTCTGCCATATGTTTAGCCACAGCAGAGCTGATGCCAGAGAAAAGTGTATAAAAAGTGTTTCACTTTATTAGAAATCTGTTTTTTAAACAAAAAATTATTTTTTATGTAGTTTTAGTTGGAGCTATAGGTCAGAGACGTTCTCAATATCATGATAAGTATTAAATGCTTGCCATTAATCAACGCTTACTATATTTCAATTCGTTGAATCTCTCTCTCTCTCTCGCTCTCTCTCTCTCTCTCAATTGAAAATTAAGTTAATTGGTATGAATTTGTTAGAAAGGGTTGAGAACTAAAGATTATCATAATCTGTGGATATGTTGCGCTATGAGTCGATCATAGTTTAATCTGTTGTGTTAATTATAGGTCACTAACGAAACGAACAGCACTTCAGTTAAAACTTCGGGCAATCCTGAAGAGAAAGCGCCGACACAACAGACACAACAGACCACCTCTTCTTCCTCCTCGTCCAACGGCACTAAATATAGTAAAGCGTCTGTCAGTGGCATTGAAAACAAGAAATCCAAAACTTTAGGTGTTATCCCATCTAAAGATAAATCACTGAATAAATCACAAAACTCTACAACGACTTCCTCATCGAATCCATCACTTGCTTCCGATAAACCACCCATTCCTCAGACTAACAAACAATTTACAGACTTATTTGGAACACCCATTCAAACTAAACCTATAACTGAATCGACGGTTAAAAACAAAGTGAGTGTTAATATGATTATATTAGTTATGATTTAGTAATAATTACGGTTAAAACTCTGAATAACAGGAAAACCCTTCGAAGAGTAAATTCACAGCAATTGCTTCCAAAGGAGTGAAAAATGAATCGAAATCAGTGCATAAGAATTCAAGCAAAAGCTCGCATTCATCGCCAACTCATAAGACAAATGAAAACAAATCGTCGAAAACCCCGAAAGAGTTAAAGGATTCAAAGGATTCGAAGAGCAAAGAGAGTACAAAAAGCAAACGCGAAGAAGAGGTGACGCCAAGTAAGTCGAAAAAGAAGAGCAGCCACTCATCGCCTAAACCTTATGACAGCACTAGTGATAAGAAAATAGATTCAAAATCTTCCAAAAAGCGAAGGAATAGCACGTCTTCGAACTCTTCGACACTGACTGCGAGTAATGAATCAAAAGTACACAAAGAATCACAAAAATTGAGTTCAATTAAGGATAAGGACAATAAGAATTCGAGCAAAAGGCAAAAGAATTCGTCGAAAGATGTGAACAGTGGCGTCAAAAAGCAGAGCTCGACCTCAACTAAGATTAGTTTCAGTGATAACAACAGCAGCACTACTATTGAAATAAAGTCGGTTAAGAAGGAGAAGACGTGGGACAGTGAGAGCAAGAAGTCGAGGACTAAGGAGACGAAGTCCGCTAAAGACAAACTCAACTCCAACACCAACTCATCTGTGAATTCCTCATTGAGTGCTAACAAAGTTAAGCCCAAACCAGAGCCCAATTATCTGAAGTCTCCGAAAGTGAATGGAAACAAACACTTGAAGGTTCCTAAAGACAAGTATGGCTCACACGCCAGAGAAAGAAGTACTAGTCTGTCATCAGATTCTTTGACGCCACCACCTAATGATAGGCCAATCAACCAAATAGCAGCTGATTTAGAATCTAATGACTCGATGTCTCCCCTGTCGAGTGACAACATTTCCACGTCTCTCCGGTTTCAACCGATTCGACCAAACCATAAGTCCGATGCAAACAAACGCTTCATTTCCGATGACTCGGACAGCGAGGCCTCAACCAAACAGTCGCCCAAACGGATCACTCATTCCCTCAAAAATGACGCCAAAGATAGCCTACAAAATAAAAAGGATTCCTCGAAATTGGTGTCAAATAAACGTAAAAAAGATTTGCAAACCAATGAATCAAACAAACGATTGGATTCATCTCGAAGTGATGTCCCATTGGGCATAAGTGGTGGTCCAGACCTGGAGGGGTGCGTAGTGTTGGACGACTTGATGGACGTGCAGAAGAGGATCAGTGAGTCGACTAATATTGATCTCTTGCAGAGGATTGTCGACACCATCGAAGAGTCGGGTCTTTTCTGTTTGACTGAAACCACATTTGATTTCGATTTAATGAAATTAGACGACAAGACGATTAGGAAATTGAAATCATTTTTGATTTGAAAGATGATTGCAAAGTGAACTTCTGGTATGCATTCGCTTTCATATGCAATATATGTGTGATATATAGGCCGAGAGTGAGTGGACATGAAAATAAGGTACAAATGAAAGATTGAAAGTTAATATCACGTCACTTCCAAACGAGATAAGTTTGCACTCAATTGAGACAAACATATCGATTGTATGTTTTGTAATTGAATTATTTAAAATTCCATTCAATTTACGGTCAAATTCTTAGTGAATTTAGTTAATTATAGCATCATTTTAATAGTTAAATTTAGAGTTCAATCAATACACCTTTCATTGTATTGAATGGGTTTCATTGTTTTGTTAATAGATTCATTAGATGCGAAAATCATTTAAATTATATTTTTGTCAACATTTAGTCATAAAACATCACATGCATCTGTATATCTCTATTTTATCATTACTTGACAATGTTTCGTACATATAATCCTATGCTTTCGTTAAATAAAAAGATTTTATATTCAAAATGTTTACAGAATATCTGAATATTGAATTATATGACTCTAATGTGCATCAGGTAAAGTATGGTTTGTCGGTATAGAATGCCTTTTATTGCACCTAGAACACTGCATTTTATTGAGCATGGTGCCCTCAATTCACCCATCTCCTATCTCCCTCGCCAATGAGCTCCACTTTATTCCAAAATATCGATCATATATATCGAAGAATTCTGTACTACTTTTAGTTTGTTTTATGACTTAATTGTCCATTAGATTAAAGTGTGCCACAAATGCCATTAACTAAAGTAGAATTATTGGACTTCAATTTACAGCAATAACTATAATATAACCATAAATTGATTGTAGAGTGGATTGGTAAAGTATATTAATAATCTACTACTACCAATAATTCTGTGGCCAATCACCACTTAAATTTGACATTAGATTTATTCTTTAGTCATACGGTATTCTTGGTAGACAATGTCTATAAAAATTGACAGTAAGTTTTGTATGGTTTAAATTTGAAAACTTTTACCTACCTTATTTACTGTATATTGCAGAATATATCACAGTGCAAAAGTCGGTAAACTTTTAAGCCTATTTAAGCATATTATTTACTAGATCTATGGGACTTCAAAAATATAACTACGGTAGTAAATATTTATTGTAGTTTGGACCAGTTTATGTACACTGTAGTACAGTATAAGTAAGATGCGGCAAATGATAATGATTCATGACATTTACCGTACAATGTAGATTGTACTAACGTTTTGTTCTGGACTAATTCCGGTGTAGATTAGAAACCCGTGGCAATACTCATACTTAACTAATCAACAATTTATTAACAATTTCTACAATACATTAGAATCATTGTTCAATTCAATGTATGAAACACTAACTGAACGTACAGTGATTACAAAACTTTGATGGTTTCAGTAGACACTAGATTGGAAAATTGTGTCCTACAATTTAATTAACCAGGACACTATTGGCCTATGATTGCATAGTAATCAAATGCTATTCATAGCAAGCATAATGACAATTAAATAAATGTTCGTACAATTACTGTTAACTATAGGTACGGGTAATAGAGTATGCAATCAATGATTGGATATATTGTTGCTTTGAAATGCTTTGAGAGACTCATCGACTATACGTCCGGTGAGACCGATGTCTCTATCAATGAGTACTGACAGTACACCTAAGGCTTGGATTTGAGTGATATTTCTGGTCTCGTCGTCAAAGAAAAGCATTTCTTTGAAATCAAATCCCGATTTACTCTTCAAATGGTCGAAGTGTTTGAGTTTACTTCCGGGGAATATCTCTCTGTGTTTGATATATTGAGTCCATCTGAAGAGGTCGATGAGAGAGTGGGCGCCCACCGGGTATGTCGTTCGAGAGGCGACCGCCAAATGGATGCCTTCGCCGTGAAGTCTCCTCAAGAGTTGTGGCACTTCTGGGAAACAATTCATTGGTTTGTTTTGTGAGTCATATATCTGTTCTTCTCTTCGATGGTAAGGAGGCTTGAAGTGGAAGGCGTCGACACCAAAGGGCCAGAGGGTGTGATCCAAGTCAAAGACCATGAGACGCGGCACTCTTCGGATCAAACCCATTGTCACCACAACTCACCACTTCCTCAGCTCACTGTCAATACAGACATTATTTATGGCATTCAATGCCAACACAAACTCAAAACAAACACTACTTTACATCAAAACAAATGGTTTGAAATGTCTTTGAAGACAAGACATTCACTTCTGGAGTACAGGTTTGGGGATCTGTTGGGCAAAGGAACCTATGGAACAGTATATAAGGGATTCAAAAAGGTTTGTCTTTACTATCCATGTCTTGTATCCATTGGTTGTCTTATTGTTGGCCAACACATGCGTGTGTTTAGGGAAACCCGGAAGAAGTGGTTGCCATCAAATGTGTCCACAAGAGCTCACTCTCGAAGCAATCGATTGATGGCATCATTAATGAGATATCGATCACAAAGAAAGTGAAGAATGAGTTCATCGTTGAACTGAAGGACTTCAAGTGGACTGAGAGTCATATATATCTGATATTTGAGTTCTGCAGTGGAGGAGAATTGGCGCAATTGATCCGAAAGAATAAACGATTTTCGGAACCAATTGTTCGCCATTTTTTGCAACAGATAGCGACAGCTCTGAAGACATTGCGGTCGCACTCCATCGCACACATGGATCTCAAGCCACAGAACATTCTCATCTCATCTAAGATTTGTGGCAATTGTTGGCGAAATGTTGTCCTAAAGATCGCTGACTTTGGATTCGCTCAATACCTGCGCTCTGAAGACTCGGCCACATCTCTGAGAGGTTCGCCTCTATATATGGCTCCAGAGATTCTGTTGGGAACCAAATATGACGCCAGTGTTGACCTCTGGTCCGTCGGTATTATACTCTACGAGTGTCTCTTCGGAAGCGCTCCCTTTTGTTCAGAAAGTTTCGAAGAATTGACTCAAAAAATCAAAAGTCGGGAACCGATCAAAATTCCCAATGATATTGACATATCAGACAATTGTAGAGACATTTTGAATCGACTTTTACAAAGAGATCCTAAAAATAGGATTTCATTCGACGAGTTCTTTGATCACCCGTTCATTGATTTAGAGCACATGCCGTCCATCGAGTCTTACGCCAAAGGCGTTCAACTAATACAAGAAGCCGTCGATAACGACCAGAAATGTCGTTATAACGAGTCCTTCAGTCTATATACTCAAGGTCTCCAGTATTTGGTTCCCGTGTATAGTTGGGGCGACGGCACCACTGTTTGGGATCAAAGCAAACAACAGATTCTTAAAAGCAAATTAACTCAATATATGGAAAGAGCAGAACAGCTGAAGATTAGTTGTGGACTCATTGCTGTAGATATCAAAGATATGGAGTCCATTCAAAACGCCTACCAATTAGTCGAAGGAGCGGAACAGTCGATCAAATCAAAGGCATAATTCTTTCGTAAGTTACTTATGTTATTTCGGTAACTTTAGCCAAAGCTTCATAACGGTGCTGAATTTCAGTTACTATTCTGATATGAGATGCTACTTGAGTTGTTTACCTAATGTTTTCGTCTTGAGCTGAAGACTCGGTGCAAAACTAGTACTAAAAATGCTAACAAAAAGAGCATTGAATCAAATGACAAGATAGGAAGTCTTTCATTCAATAACTTTGTCACCAAATCATCCAATTCAAGAGATCTGTCATTAACTTCAAATTGTTATGTGCAGTGAATTAAGTCATTGAAAGTGATATTTTTAGAGCAATTGTTTTATATTAAGATTTATGTTAATTTCAATATAAGTATAATTTTGTTTAAATTCATTACGAATTGCAATGAACTTTGATTTTGTGAACATTTATTATTGTATAACTGATGTTAATTACTGGCATATTATGTATTACCAAATATTGATACTTTTACTGTTATTCACTAGTAACTAAAATATTAACTAAACTGAAAACAAAACAATTGAGTTCATATTAAACTTTTGATAAAAACTACTTATTTATACTTAACTAATGATAAAACTGTTGAGTAACCAAACCGGAATTTTTCATTCAATTTGATAATTGAGCGCATAGTGAGTGCCAGCCCTCCCAACCCTTCAAAACCCTAACAATCCAATAGAATGAGTGGATCTAATCTGAAAGATGATGACATCTCTTGGGAAGTGATAGGATAGGTGTCAATAATATTACAAATAATTTGAGATTATTTTGAGAAATAATTGTCACGTTTTAACCGTTACTCCAAGAGTTTGTTTCAGCAATACTTCCAAAGAGTTGCAGTCATTGAATGCCAGGATGTCATCGGTTGGCCACAAGACATATGCCTTAATAGCTGCTGTTTGTCACCAGAACGGCATCGGCTGCGAAGGGGGGCTTCCGTGGCGTCTGAAGCAAGAGATGGCATACTTCACGCGCATCACGAGTGCGGCCATCGATGGCAAACAAAACGCTGTAATAATGGGCCGAAAGACGTGGCAATCGATTCCTTTGAAGTTCAGACCACTTCCTAATCGACTGAATGTAGTATTGAGTAAAACATTGGATCAGTTGCCCAAAGGAGCGCACCGTTTGTTTGGCTCTTTGAAGCAATCGATTGAAGAGCTATCGAGTGATGAGAGTATAGACAAAGTGTTTGTAATCGGAGGTCAAGAGGTATACAAAGAAGCGATTGTTTGCCAAGAATTCAAATATATTTATTTAACGCGAATCGACGCTCACTTCCGATGCGATGCCTTCTTCCCTGAAGTGGATCTCAAACTCTTCAAAGATATCACTCGTGAGGACAACACTATTCCACAAGAACTACAACATGAGAATGATATGAACTATCAGTACTATCTCTACCAAAGAATCTAGACTTAGATCTCATGACAAGTTTTTATTTTTATACTTTTTTCCAATAAATATTTGTTTCAAAGAAATTTTATCAATGTCTTGCAATTCATATCAAATAATTGTTATTCAATATAATCGCATTTTTCTACTTTTATAACATGGGATCAAATTTGAAATAAAGTTATTTGAAGATAAAATCAAAGTTATCTAAATTACTGTATATATTAATAACACGAATATAGATCTAGAAAATGAATCAAAATTGCATTTTATGATTATATACCGATCTTTCAACACATTTTTGAAGTGAATTTTTAAAATAGAGTTCAAATGAAGACATTAAGTGATTATTCAGTGCTTCGAGCGCTTGATCCGCACTTTCTATAGAAATAGATTATAAAGAATATATTGTATAGTCTTTATGTCTATAAGTCCGCCAAAAGTTTTATATATAATAATTGTTTTGAAGCAAAGAAAACTTGAAATCTTTTCACTTGAATTACTTCAGACCAACTCATATATAATATAGAAGAGGCCGTTGGGGTGGGACTGACGACCCAAAGCTTTCTTATTTTTTACTGCATTTGCCATTCATTCGCCTCTTTCTGGACCAACTTCTCTCTCTCTCTCTCTCTCTCTCTCTCTCTCTCTCTCTCTCTTCATTAGAGATACTGTGGTGTAGTTCTAAGACTCCAAAGTTCATGAAAGGGGACACTTGTTGAGCCAGTTCTACACCACATCCCCTCTAAATGTGCAGCAATTGATGTATAACTATAATAATGTTCGCAAAGACAGCCTAAGGCTCCAAAGCTTCTCCAACGACAGGTTTGATGTCTTAATAAACGCCAATCTCTTGGAATCCATTTCTGCAATCAGTGCCCAAAGCATTCAAACTAAGTCTTCAATTTATTTTCCTATTTATTAATTAAATGATTTGAATATTAGTATAAAACAGTAATTATAACAATAATAGTATAGAAAATTAATTTATATTAAGAAATAACTTCGAGTCTTATAAAAGCTTAAGATTGAAAAGAATGTGTATTTGAATATTTGATTTTGAATTTTGCAACAAAACTGTATTCCCCTGACATTCCCCACGTCTGGATACAAATAAATTATGATTTAAATCCTTATAACTTATTGTATCGAAGACTTGTATCATAATATGTGCTTAAATTCCAATCCCAGGCCTAAAATACCATTCCATGCGCTATAGAGTCACGAATTCAATTCAATTACATCTAAATTATATTAGATATTTACAAAATTTTTATAAAAATATTAACTCAACATTAAATATATTATTAAATGAAATGATTTTTATATTTAATTGGAAAATAAATTCGTTTTTAAGTTATCCATCATTTAAATCCAATGTTTCAGTCTTTTGTTAACTTTGAGAAACACTAAATTAGTAATTATTTATTGCTTACGAAACGTGTAAAATAAAGTCAAATTTCTCTCTCTCTCTCTCTCTCTCTCTCTCTCGAGAGAGAGAGAGAGAGAGAGAGAGAGAGAGATGTTGGAAACTTCAAAGAGCTAAGTCTAACCATTTTAGAGCTCAAAAAAGTGCTGAAAAACAACTTATTTTGTGATTGAGGTGTGAAGAGAAATACCGTTTAATTTAAATTAACATGTTTTAGTTATTATAAGCTGCGGTTAACTAATCATTATTTACATAATTATAAATAATAAAAGTATTAACTTTATGTTGAATTTACTAAATGTGACATAATATAAATACATTGTTAACTCAATTACAATCGATAATCATTTACACAAGTAGTGAAAGAAAAGCAAAAATATTATTTCTTTGTAGAGAATGAGTCCATTTGTAGGTAAGAGTTGTCAGAAACGGTGAATAAATTGCAGGGAATTGTGAGCTTTAAGTAGTTTTGCGAATAAAAGGTTGATTTTTGGGGAGAGATTTGAATGAATGTCAGTAACACTGATGTCTCAATCGGTTTAAGATTGGAGTTGTTGTGAGCACTAAATTCAATGTATTATACAAATGGCTCGGAGGCAACAAATTTTCTACACCTGGACTGGAGAGCTATGAATGTCAGCCCTTCTCAAGAAACCCAAACCAGAGACCAAATAAATATTTTTAGATTTTATTGCTTAAGAGCACCGTTACCTCTAAGATAGTCAGCCAATTTAGGCGCCCTTCAATTGTTACTTCGGTTATAATTGAATTCAGGAATTCTTATATAACTTTTATTTTTACACCTTTCTGTTCATTAGTTACAATTCAACGAAATATTTGCATATAAGTGGCATAGTTTTAGTTGTTCAAATACAGTACTGTACATATAATTATTATGTTAGCCTATAAGTTTTATCAAGTTCCATTTTCATATTAATATTAAACTTTAGTTTTCTAAAAACAAAAATTACCAGGAATTTTTAATTCTGCTATTTTAACCTTTTAAGTGTTGTTTTATAGTAGAATTATAGTAGTACAGTATATTACAGTTATAGTATTAGTATTGTACTGTATATTATAAATTTTGTATCAATTTATTTAAATTCTTAAATTTTATAACAGTGCCAAATGTAACAATTTCCAATTAACCATAACAATTTCTATTTGGCATGATTGTTTATAATAATAAAAAATAATGGTTAAAAATGAATACCAAATTGAAAAACCAAATTTTAGTCAGATAATTCAAATTATTCCTAAAAATTAATTTTTAAAATGTAGTATCTTACTATATTTTAATATAATCTTATTTTTGTGGGTTGTTTTGACAATTTTCGTACAGTTAAATATTTCAATTAATGTCATATAGTTTATTGTATAAGATCGTTTTTGACTTTGTAAAAAGTTAATAAAAACACCCTTTTTTGTCTCTTATAGTGTAAAGTCACCGAAAATTCGTACTAAATTTTGAGACAGAAAATTGTGGTCACAAATAATTAAAGAATGTCTCCTTCTTTCAATCATGAGTTTGTCTCTCACTCTCCCTTTCCCTCCTTCATTGTAGATCACAACTCATTTAAATAATATTTTCATTAGTTTTATGTATCAATTTTTCAAGAACTTTAAAATTATTAAAAAGAAAATGTTTTAAAACTACTATATTATTTAATTTAACCAAAAAATAGTTAATCATTTTGCTAAATTTGTGCGAATATTTAACTTTTAAATATAACCTATTATTTGTCAATTTCAAAATTGTGTCATTAATAAATGGTTTGCTATAATCTTGTCAAAGAAATAATAGTATATTTTCTAATTATAATTATTGGAATGAAGTTTGCAGTGAATATAACACATAATGTCATCACTTGAGTGCCACCGACTTTGCAAATAATTTGCCACAAAAATGAGTTTAAGAGCATAGAGTTGTGTAACTTCTTGGGTGGTCTCCATTCAGTGGTGGTCTGCTAGTGCTTTACGAATCGTCACTTATATCCAGATCAGACTCATCTCTCTCTCTCTCTCTCTCTCTCTCTCTCTCTCTTGTGGCACTTCTGGGAAACAATTCATTGGTTTGTTTTGTGAGTCATATATCTGTTCTTCTCTTCGATGGTAAGGAGGCTTGAAGTGGAAGGCGTCGACACCAAAGGGCCAGAGGGTGTGATCCAAGTCGAAGACCATGAGACGCGGCACTCTTCGGATCAAACCCATTGTTACCACAACTCACCACTTCCTCAGCTCACTGTCAATACAGACATTATTTATGGCATTCAATGCCAACACAAACTCAAAACAAACACTACTTTATATCAAAACAAATGGTTTGAAATGTCTTTGAAGACAAGACATTCACTTCTGGAGTACAGGTTTGGGGATCTGTTGGGCAAAGGAACCTATGGAACAGTATATAAGGCATTCAAAAAGGTTTGTCTTTATTATCCATGCCTTGTATCCATTGGTTGTCTTATTGTTGGCCAACACATGCGTGTGTTTAGGGAAACCCGGAAGAAGTGGTTGCCATCAAATGTGTCCACAAGAGCTCACTCTCGAAGCAATCGATTGATGACATCATTAATGAGATATCGATCACAAAGAAAGTGAAGAATGAGTTCATCGTTGAACTGAAGGACTTCCAGTGGACTGAGAGTCATATATATCTGGTGTTTGAGTTCTGCAGTGGAGGAGAATTGGCTCAATTGATCCGAAAGAATAAACGATTTTCGGAACCAATTGTTCGCCATTTTTTGCAACAGATAGCGACAGCTCTGAAGACATTGCGGTCGCACTCCATCGCACACATGGATCTCAAGCCACAGAATATTCTCATCTCATCTAAGATTTGTGGCAATTGTTGGCGAAATGTTGTCCTAAAGATCGCTGACTTTGGATTCGCTCAATACCTGCGCTCTGAAGACTCGGCCACTTCTCTGAGAGGTTCGCCTCTATATATGGCTCCAGAGATTCTGTTGGGAACCAAATATGACGCCAGTGTTGACCTCTGGTCCGTCGGTATTATACTCTACGAGTGTCTCTTCGGAAGCGCTCCCTTTT
>CAJPVJ010001438.1:0-16455 GCA_905397405.1 Oppiella nova | reverse complement strand
ATTACTATCACAAGTGTCGGTACTTCGAGGAGGACCCGCGGGCTAACAAGAACCGACAGGTGGGCCCACTCGGTAAGGACGGGTATTTCGGGTACTTTGAAAACTCCAAGTTTGTGGAGTGTTCGCCACCCCGTGAACTGGTAGAGGACAGCCAAAAACCGGGCCTTTACTACATCCCCAATGATATTGATTACGAGCCTAAGTGTCAGTATTATGGGTATAATGTGAGCAAACGTTTCGATTATATTGAGGGTTATGTCAGCGGTTTGACTGCTAATACGGTTAACATGTTTACACAATTGGTCGCTATTTTACTGCCACTCTATCTATGGATCCGATGTGTTATATAAATGGGTTATTGTTTGCAAATTTTATGATATGTTAATATTTTTAAGATAATATTAGAATCTATTGAAAACAGTGAAAATGAAAATGTCATTTCTCCAAATAAGTATTCATTATTTTGAACGAGAAGCCTATTTAAATAATCTATTGTTTTATGAAATGAACGATAAATAATTCATAAAACTATAGTTTCATAAGTTTATGTCATTTCTGGTAAATAATTAATATACTCATTTAATTATTTAAAAATTTATTTTGCATTTAACCTTATTTTGGTTTAAATTTACATTTTAACGTATATTGAATGGCTATTGTATATAATGTGATCATTTGATTGATTCAAATGCAGTATTTGAATATAGTATTGAAAATGTAAAATAAATATCAATAATACGAAAGTCCATTAACTCGAGAACGATATGATATATAAGCGTAAAATATCCGCCAAAATATCAATATATGACCCAAAAATAAATATATAAATCAAATGAAACGCTCAACAAATCTATACATTATTTGAGAAATAAATTTGTTTTTTAAACGACAAATTTACAAATAATCCAATATTTAACATAAATAGTTTTTACAATTAAAAACACCAAGGCATCGAATAAATAAAAACCAATTAAATGCATAATATATATTATATTTTCTCTGTTTAAATCTCATCCGAAATGACATAATTGTGTTTGTTTATGCTAATCATATCAAGTATTGCTATTTTATATGGCAGTATTCTGTTGTTATATAAATGGAAAATTTTCATTTCATTATTTGTTTTTTATGATTTTATTTGTTTCATAATTGAATTAATGAAATGCAACTAAATTATTATGATTTCAATGGCAGTATAGAGAATGTGAGCAAACAGTATGTGTTTGATAACTGAATGCTATATTAAAGGCACAGAATATATATATATATAATTCTGTATAAAAATAATAAACGGCAGAATTGAAACTAATTACTGAATTTTATGACATGAAATAATTTCATTAAACATTAATCAGATTATTGGACTAAAGACACGACAGAGAGGATTACATTTCTTGAAGACTATTGATTACGTGAAATATATTGTGAGCCTAAACTCTAATGATTAGACCTAGAATCAATTAAACTAAATGTTTCTGTAATTATATACTCTATATAACATTGGAGTCTTCCTACCAATTCTATACAACACAGTCTATACAACAAAATTCAATTACATGTCAATCCTATTAATAAGCATTTTTGTTATGAACAGAAAAATTTTATGTCTCATATAATGATAATAAATATTTTCTAATAAAATATTAAAATTAGTATTGAATCGTGTTGAAAACTATGTGAACAATTTTAATTTAATAGAAATGGTTGAGAAATTTTTCCTACTTTACAAACAATTGTTATGTGGATGTGATGTGAAGAATAGTAGAATATAATAGGATTTGATTTTAATGTCAAACTTGTGTGAAGAGAATTCTTAAGATTTTATTTTTTAAGTGCTTTTCCTTAACACTTGAATTCATGTGCTTTTTGTGATTTTGGAAAATATATCTATTCATTGGTTCCCTTTGAACCTAATCTTAAGGCTTTCCGTTTGATTCAAATTGACTTTTGAAAAACGTTTATTCATTTCGAGTTTACAAATAAACTGTTTGACTGAAACATATTTTTTATCATCAATACCAATGCCTGTGGTATAAGTGACCAAAGAATCCATTATTTGTATCATATATTATGCCATATGAATACATATACAGTACGGTTTAGACATAAGTTATACCTTTTTCTGGAGTTTATTTTGTGTGTCATTTGTAATTGAAATTGAAGTGAAAAGTAGAGGGAAAGGGATGCTCAGAAATTTATTGATATTTATGTAGTGGTTAGACATAAAAAATACCAGTCCTGTTGTGTTCACTCCGGGAAACCCATACGACTACTGGAGATAATGGGAGAGATCCACGAGTGTATGAGAAAAAGTAATGTCTGTTTTGAAGTGCCTGTCCTATCACTTAATAATACATACCTTATTGTTATTGTTATGTTTATTATAGAATTCCTCTGTTTTTTGACTATTATTTAAAATAACACTAAATATTTTCAAGTCTCTATTATATGTGTTAAGTGTATATCAAATAATATTTTCAAAACACAATTCATTGTTATATATATTATTCTGAAGTTTGTTTTGCTGTTAAAAAATGAATTTATATTATAAATTATATGTACATACAATAATTTAAATAATTAATTCACATTTTATTTTAGAAATAAATTATTTATTATATTTTTATTTGTTATTTTCATTCACATAAGTTAACGAAAATGTGTTCAAGTGAATTCTAGAAATTTATATTTCAAAAGCGTTTACTGTATATTTTAAATAAAAAATAAAATTTATTTAAAAATGGATTTCATATAAAAATTCATTTGAGAGAGAGAGAGAGAGAGGGAGGGAGAGAGAGAGAGAGTCTGAATTTAATATAATAATTATTCTCAAAAACGGATCAATAGACCATAAAAAATTCAAATAAATTACAAAATATTATATAAAATAAAATTCAATACAAAAAATCTTTACTCTCCATTGTATTGTTTACACAAAAAATTCTAATCACTATTCATATAATAATAAATATAATTAATTTTTCTAATAAATTGGAGACTAATGGCTAGTAGTTATAACTATATTTAAGTAATATACACAAATATATGCAAAAATTTCAAAAGTCTATTGAAAATAAATACACAAAAGAGTTATCGATTTTCATTGTGTGTGAACACAATTACTGTTAAATTAATAAAATTAAAAAATATTTTTTCATATATTATATGTTACGCTAATAATTAGAGCAAACAAATTAGATTTTTGCCGTCAAGTATCTCATCCTGGACTTTATCAGATGACGTCGATATCTCCGCCTGAATGGACAGTATGGCACATATGAATGTGGCGACAGTACTGCCCACCGCTAGATATAATCCCCAACCTGTCAGTCAAATCAAATACGATGTGATTATGTTTTTGTTAATTAATTTTTCATTTTTAACATTATTTTCGGTCTCTTATATCCATTACCTATAGTACAGTCTCCCAGAAGGAAAGGGTCAGCCTTTACACCGCATATGCGTTCCACTCGATCGGTGCCCCAGCCTTTCAAATGTCACAAAAATCTCATTAAATTGTGAACACAAACACACTGTTTATAAATTATGTATACATTATATTTAGACTATAAGTTACTATAATATATATTATATTGTATGTTTAATTAAAAAGATTTTTAAAATCGCTTATTAATGAAGTTAAATGTTATTATAAATCTATTTCAGAACTTTTTATAGAGTAATTAAAAATGAAAATTTTATTATTATTATTATAAAGGATTAATGCAATCAATTTAAATACAGAATATGCTGTAAGAATATTACATTTAGCAAATGAATAAAAAATAAACAAAATATTTCTCTAATAACACACCCTATGAATACAAATGATTATAATTAATTAGATTGAAAAATAATACACTTAAATAATTGCCAGAAATATAAGATAAAAATACTGTACTATTATTTATTACCTCTTATGTAAAGCAAAACATTTTGTTTGTTTATCTGCTGAACCATTGATACTGTTTGGTTTGGTTTATAAAATTTATAATAAAATTCACTTGAAAAGCTTTTTGGAAAGGAAATAGATTTTTATTTTATTATTTATATAACGTTCTGTTTGTTGAAAGTAAAAGAAATTAAAAAAGTATAATAAATAGTTTATGTATATCCTTAAATCAATAAGTAATTCATAAATCTAACAAAATAATATTCCCACTCAAATGTATCTAACAGTGTAGAGAGAGAGAGAGAGAGAGAGAGAGAGAGAGAGAGAGTCACTAGAATACTTATGTAGGAATTGAATGAAAGTTACATAAATTTATTTCTTTTGAAAAAATTTCAAAGTAACAAGAATTACACACAAATCAAATTAAATACACGACAAAAAAGTCTTAAATAAAACCCTCAGACTATTTACAGTTTTAGCTATTATGCACTCATTGCTAATTATAAACAATGTATAAATCATAATTAATTTATATTTTACTACTATTGTATAAATAAACTTTTTTGATTAATTAATTGTTGGCAAATATGTTTATACATTAGGGTAACTAAAATTAAATATTTTGTTCTCAAATTGTGTAGTTAACATGGCTTTGACTGTAGGTTTTAAGAAAATATTTTATTTTTATAGGATTGCCATAAATCGATGGGAAATGTAGAGAGAATTAGAGAGAAAGACGATATTTTAATGAAAACATTTTATAAAAAGATAAATTATTGACTAATGTTGTATAAATCACATGTGAATTACATTTAAAAGTACATTAAATTAAAGTAAATAACTTATATGACTAATCAAAAAAGTTAAAAGTATAAAATCTTACCAAATGGATATGAAAAAGTTCCCAGAATATAAAATAAACCTAAAATGAGATACAAATCAAATTGTTATTTATTTAACAGTTTTATATTTATATATACTGTCAATGTACTGTATGTGTGTATCTAATACCGGTAAATAAATATTTTTAAAATTAAATCATTTGCTTTATATTAGTTTTATAGTATAATTTTATATAGTTTTATTATATACTGAATGAGATACTCTTTGTCTAAACCTTTTATAATTTTATTTAAATGAATAAACTATATATAAAACTTTTATTCTTGAATAATAATAATTAAAAGTTTATCTCGATCTAAAATCTTACATTATACATTGTATGATATGCTGACAGTTTATTGTATGTATAAATTTGTATTATTTCATATTGAATAAGGTGTATTGAATGCAAATAATAATTACCGGCCACGGCTTGAATTGTGCCGGATATTGTGAATATGCTTTTGCGACAAACACTTCTCTTGCAACAGCCTTCAGGCAAACGAATGGAGAGAATATAATAATAGAAAAAACAATCGATTATAACGTGAAGTCATATGAATGCCTGTTATATGAGAGTCTGCTTTCTGGTCATCAATTTAAATGAAAAAAAGCTAAACCGAAAGACAATTGAAAGGCTCGATAGAGACAATTGATAAATACCTAAAAGGCTGGCAATAATCGTGAGACTCATGACACAAATGCCGATCCCATAGAATATAAGCGCGGCTTTCCATGCGTTGGGAAAGGAGTTGTTTTCCTGGTCTAAACCGGTCACAAACGGCGCGCACTCTGTTTGCAACCGATTTAATTGATATATTCTGGTGCACCGGTTGAATATACCTAAAAGCACCCACATACAACATACAGATATGTAATACAATCAATGGATACACTAATCATAATGCATTTATATTAGGAGTTATTGTGTACATTCACTGTAATAATGAATGCATTGGGGAATAGCAATACAAATGCCAGTATAATATAATTTGCTGTTATAACAGAATAATTGAGTTAATAAATCAAATTCTGCAAACATTTTTGGGTCATTCAATGCTGTGTACGATATGTCTGACAATACAAATAATGTCCACCACTTAGGGGGTGTTTCTCTCCTTTTTATAGCGATATCTAATGCTTCAAAGGACTCCACTATTCTGTGAGTACTTTCGTATAAAGGGCTGAATTAGTAAAAGGGCTATTTTATACACTAAATCCTATTGTACTACAACCATACACCCTTCTATCCCTGGGCTAACTTAATAAATACTGCATTGCATTAAATATTCAATTATAATCCAAATGTTATGCAAATATACGGTACTTATGTTGTACTGACCTAATGATGGCGTAAACTCATTGATGTTATTATTATGAATATAATTGAGATTCAAATCAAGAATATTATTATTGGTTTGAGTGGACTGTTGTGACAGTTTGGCGGCCGTCTGTCGACTGAGCTTTTTGGGCGGTCCCACCAGCCATATGGGGGTCCAGATCGCCGCCAACATACACAGTGTGGCCGCGATTGACAACAGCGTCCAGATTAGGGTCCGGGCGGTTACGATCACATAACAACACATGTCCTGTCATAAGGAATTGTGTATTAAAATATCAAATCCAGAATTTATGTCAAAAAGAATATTCTAATTCATATAATTATGTATATTATTATTATTATAGTGACTGGGGTTGGGTCTCATAGTCTCGTAAGTAATAGTAAACAGTACTGAAGTTTATTATCTCATCTCAGAGAGAGAGAGAGAGAGAGAGAGAGAGAGAGAGAGAGATGTTATCTTAAGACATATCACTGACAGACAAAACGCTGGGCTATAGTACCGGTGTTACAGCGAGAGAGTACCGATCAAAATGTTGTTCAATCGCTTCAAACAGTGATTGTAATGTGTATTATAAGCAAATGATTGATTGAATAACAAATAGCAGTCTCTTTGAGAGTCTTTAAGAGCAAAATAAAAAGTTATTTTTGTTATTGTTTTGCAATCTAAAGGCAAAATTCGTGAGATCTCTCCCAATGACCCTCCCTTTCCCAGACAATAGTATTTCCCCTTTTTCTCGTATATTTGCAGTTTTTGTTACACAATTGAGTTGATACTATCGGGGGGTCTGACAGAGAATAGAGCTCTTTATATATATATATATATATATATCTTTATTTTTGTAATACTATTTTATATGAAAAAAATCTTGTTTTTTGTTTGCAAACAAATATTTCGCTCACATCACATAAGAGATTTAAAATTTATAAACTTTTTCCATAACTTTTTCTCTTAAAATATGCTAATGTGATTAATAAATTATTTATTAATTTGTTTTCGAAAACATTTTTCTTATTTTTATTATACGGTATAATATCATAGGAATTGTAATATAAAATCAAAGATATTATAATTTTATGTGAAATTCAATGATTCGGTCAATCAATCATTGAATTCCTTCGCGAAGTACTGTATATAACATGTTATATAAAAAAGTTTTTATTATATATAAAAGAAAAATATTATACAAAAGTTAACTCAACAAAAAATATATACTATAGTAAACTCTACTTTATTTTGTTAAATTGTAATATAAATCAATATACAGTATTTTCTTATTGTCTGTAACCTTAAAAGTATCCCTCATTTCTCAATACATTTTCTCTTTTAAATAAATGTTAATTATTAACACATTTCTTAACGCTATAAATAAACAGTCTGTCCAATAGTGAACCAACCCTTTGGAAAACATGTGTTGTGCCCGAAGTCAGTGCCCCAACACATCATATACTGGAAAAGTTGCTAAAAAATACATCAAAATATACCCTAATTTTCAATACTAATTACACTGAAAGAGGAGAGATATTCTTAAAAACTAATTTTATATCTCATATGAAAATCTTAGTTGACATACAAATGGCTTTTATAAAACTTTTTGTTGTGTTTGTATTTACTATATTATCTGAAACAATAGCTTAGATTATAATTTCTATTTAAGCATTTAAGCAACAAAACATGATTTCATTATTAAATTTACTTATTATTGTTATTTGTATTTATGTTTTTATATGAAATTTATGCAAAATTGATGCATGAATTATGTATTACCCAGTATATCTTAATGCGCGTGAGTTATGTAGACTAACTCAGACTTAGTTTATTGGTTTATATGTAAGTGAATGAGAATTTTTGTTGTTTCCTAAAAATTATATAAGAAATTTCATATATTTTTTTCTCTTTTAGAAAATATTTTGCTTAAAAACAAATTTATATATTTATTACTTTTTATTTCTCTCGCAAACTATTCAAATGTGAGTCAACTTCTCGTATATAAAATATGAAAAAAAGTAAAATTTAATATATAATATAAGACTTTGCTGGTTGGATATGAATTATTCATTATTGAATGCATCTTCAAAAAAAACTAAACTTTAAAATATGAGTTTATATGCTTCAGACAAAGGGATCAGAGTTTTTGGTTGAAAACAAATTTTAAAATCTCTCATCTTAAATATCGTTAACAAACAAATTAACAATAATTTCATAAATCATACAATAATATGCTCTAAACTTATTTGACTAAATGGTTTAGCATTTTGTCTGCAAATTCCAGAGACATTTGCAAAATATGCACAAAAATATATACACATTAATAAACGGCTTTTTGCCGAAACTTTTTCAAAACTCAAGTCTCAGACATAAGTGATATATAATATCCTTTGGGTTTGTCCTCAAAATATATGCGAACAGTATATAAACTTTTAGCTAAAAATAGTTTATATATAAAGAAATCAAAACATCTTAAGATATGATATTATGAAAAGTTTTTAAAATCAAAGCACTACTCGATATAATATAAAAAATATTTTATAAAAGTTTTATTTCACATTTAGACAAAACACAACAACAAAGTATTACATAAAACCTTCACAAAAATATGTCTTTTGTTTCAATGAAGAGATTTATATATAAATCAATAATAAAAAAGAGAGAAAAACATGAAATCAAATAAAAATCAAAACTGAGTTCCGATCGGAAAGTATAGAAATAAATCGTTTGTAATAATCATTACATTAAAAAACTAGTAATATCTTTGTTTTACTCAAATATATTCGTTATTTTAACAAAAGTTTTTAAAACAAAAACTACAAAATAAGCAAAAATTCTTACCCTTTAATAATACAACAGAATCTCTAAGAAACACAAAAAAATCACAAAATATAAGTCAAAATATATTTCTACTGCAAACACATCGAAACAATCATAATAAACACCAAACCATAAAACGTTAGGTGCGATTCGCACCGGAATATCGTCCAAGTGTTGGGCCCTGTGTTCATACAACAACTGAGAGGGATATATAAGTGGCGCAAAAAATAGTCATCACAGGGAATGGCACACAAATTAGTTGTCTGTCTGTCTCTCCCTTCTCCTCCAAACCGACTGTCCCTCGCATTCAGAGCTCAATGATATTTTTCCTCACTATCTCTGCCTCACATGTATGAGCGCTCACTGACTGGTGTTATGTTGATTGCGGGAGAGAGAGAGAGAGAGAGAGCGAGAGAGAGAGAGAGAGAGAGCACCGACACCACCACCACTGACAACACTGAATGGTGTATGAGTTGTGAAGAGCACTGGCAGATGAATGGAGTGGAAAGGAATGAGAGGTTTCTTGGAATGGAAAGTAGTCTCACATATAATAGTCGCCAGAATTTCAATACTCTTTCAGTTGGGGATGAGATGTGAGTGGAGGAGATGGCTGTGCACTCAGTGACCGACCCTTTACTTTACAGTGATATTAGTGTTGGGCTTACATTTGGTTATGAGATAACAGCACCAAAACACACATTCAGAGAGATATTTGTTGGAGAGTTAGCACCGATAGGAATATAATGCTGTGCTCTCTGTGCACAACAACACACTTATCCTCGCATTTATATATTGAAAACCTAATGGTATTCTTGTCTCTCTCACAGCACTCATAGCCCTATCCCTCTCGCAAATAGAGACCAAACCATTGCATGATTTACTGCTAACATATAAATACTTATATAAATGTATGGAAAACTTGATTTCCAAACACGACTCCAATGTTGGAGAGTGTTTCGGAGCGCCAAACGCGCTATACTGCCAGCCCTCAGCTCCCTGTGCTCTCTCTCTCTCTCTCTCTCTCTCTCTCCCATGTTATAGTTTTGTCAGTCAAATGTACAGCTGTTGGATATATTCAGGGTTCTCTCATACAGACCATAGAGACGATGATGTTTGTGATACGGCATAACCAAAATAGAGTAGAAACAGAGGGGACGGCGTGTTTGGATTAGTGGGGACTGACAGCGGGCCATACATGCCATGAAATGGGGGCATAAAATAGTATGGGGAGTGAATAACATCCTTCCCAATAGGAAGAATGAGAGGGGAAAGTGATTGCAATATAACTTTTAGACATTAAATGGTTAGTATTGGGATGCGAACAGTGAATCACTTTATGTAATGAACAAAATACTTGAGATAATTATGTTTTTATCACAAAAATCGCAAATTTTCTCATTTGATTAGTAATGAGAAATTATGTGTTCAATGCATTTGTCTGGACACAGAATATTCAGTAGAAAATTAGCGAGAATAACAATTATTGTATGTAAGCAATAACTGGGCTTAACTGTAGTCATAAATGTGCAGGGGACTGGGAGGGAGGGATGGTTTTTAGTCACAAACACAGCAGAAAATATTCAAACGTCAACAGAAAAAACTTTTGGACAGAATTTGCATTTTAGTGTTTGTGCCAGAGTTAACAGGGAACTACAATTAACTTTTCTCTCAGTAAATACTACAATGAGATTATATAATAGGGAGAGAGAGAGAGAGAGAGAGAGAGAGAGAGAGAGAGAAATGAGAGAGAATATACTTATATAATAAAAATAACAATGAGTTTTTGTATTTGCATTGACTGAATGACTGAATACACTTAAGCTTTAAATACACAAAATATAAAAAGTATAGTATTTTTAAAAATATTCAAAAACTTGTGCCCAACCATTTGTTACGCTCAATGAGTTTTTTGATTGAAAAATTATATGTTTGTGGTCCGAGAGGTACGACTGTTTTGAATGGCAGGGGCTAACTGTCTGTCCTTTGTATTTGATGGCATCGGGTGTTAAGAATAAACAGTGTAATCAGCAAATGGCACAGGGTGTTGACTTATTTTTATAATAATTAAATATGTAGCTTATAAAAATATAAACTTAAATTCTATGCACTTTTTGTTATAAAACTTTATTTAACGTAATATGAAATACTTGGTCATGACTTTGATTATCAAAATTTTGTGCAATTATGCGGAAAAAATTAATAATAAAACATTTTAACTACAAAAATATAATTATGATTTTTTTTTGAGTTCGTTAATAATAAACTAGCAATATAATTTTTATGATTTATTTTTAATTAAGCGTTCATTCTTTGGAAAAATAAATAATAAAAGTTTTGAATCAAAAATAATAATAATATTTCTCCAGACGACTACACTTAAGCGCAAAACTTACATAATTTTTTTGTTAGTTTTTGTACGGAATTTATATATAAGTAATCATTTTGGGCCTAAATTAATAGCAAACTAATCACTTGTAGCTAATTTATGATTTATATATTAATATTGGAGTTCAAGCGCTCAATCAATTAGTCTGACCTCAAAATTGCAAACCAAGTGCTGTCTCGACATTAATGGCAACAAAATACTGTGTTTTATATATTGTGTAACTTTAAAGTCCGTCAAAATGATGATGAGTTTGTGATGAGATCTCTTGCAATTAGACTGCATTGAAACGAACGGAATAATTATTTTGTTGTTTGGTATGCATTGTATGGATAGAGATATAATTGATTTGATAGATAAAAACAATTGAAAACAGCGATAGACAGCATATTTAGGTAGAGATGGCCATTGATATGATGAATGGGTCATAAATAGGGGACAATTGGCATATAATACAAATGCTGTATGAATATATGAATACATAATTATAAGCTATAAATCATTAATATTTATCAATAGGAAAAGGTATTAAATTTCACTTTAATTGGATGTATTTTAATTGTGAGTTTTGAGTTCAATCGTTATCTAATTTGAGGTTTTGTATCTCGAGGTGTTTGTCAGTCAAACCATTTTACAACCAAAGTCAGTGTTGTTTTTATTTACCATTATTTATTTAAATGATAACATTTTCATCAATTAAATGTTAGCATAATAAAATTTTGACTATACATATTTTAATTCTATAAAGGTTTTATGTTAGTATTTTTAAGTTGCAAAATTAATATATCATGCAAATTCTGTTCAAGTTTTAATTAGTTTATTTTTTAACTGTTATCTATAGTATGTAATTATTCATGATAACTTCAAATAATGAGATTATTTCAAATTTAATTATTAATATTAATAAATAAAATAAAAAAGAAAATTATTACACTAGTCTCTCTCTCTCTCTCTCTCTCTCTCTCTCTCTCTCTCAATCGGTCATAAAAATGATTTATAAATCTAATCGATGAATAAATAGTTATATTATATGCGATAAATTAATACAATATATAACTTTAATATACCATCGTACTGTAAAAATAACAAAATATGTGAATACCATTTGCAATATCTAGCTATAGTGGGGATCATAAGTCTTAATAAATAAATTTTTGTTGAAAATGTTCTTAAAGTTGATATTAAATCAAATGTTTTATAGCCATTAAAGGGGGCGTGGAGTGTATGATATAACTGAACCCAGACACTGTTTGACATAAATATATTGTTTGCGATAAATAATTATATCTTTAAATCTAAAAATAGTTCGCAAACCAAAGCACAGCTTCTATGCGATGAACCGGTATTTTGATTGACATATAAATAAAGTTAAGTTTAATTTATATATTTTGAGACGATTTGTGGAAATAATAAATAAATAATGTTTTGTTTGGGATTGTTATAAAAAACAGCTATCAATGGTGTCATCAAATGAAACTATAATTTATATTTATTGTTAACGTTTATATTTTAAACATTATATTCAATTAAACTGTATTAAGTGGTACACGGAGTCTGTGAACAATATTATTTATACGTAAAGTATAGTGAACTCTATTATAATAAACTGTATTCAATCCACTGTTATAACTAGATTTGATTTAATTCTGTATTTTAAAAGTGTATAGGGAATATAATAATTTTTATTTTATGTTTAATATTATACTGTACAGTATTGTATTCAATGAATAAAACAATAATTATTTAGAAATTGTTTGAATTAAACAAATAACTAAATTAGTTTTTATTGTCTACCATTTGTAAAACAAAGTACATGATGTTCAATTCAAATCTACTTATTTATCATTTCTAAATAGCCGAGTCAGTTTTGTTAAATTGAAATATAATTAACTCATAAAGAACTTAGATTAATTAAATCTATTTATATAAGTCAACTTCAAAGTGATAATAATCTATTAACAACTTTATAGTCAATCTCAAAGTGGTTATAATGAATGATCAAGATTTAACTAAGAATTTTACTAAATTGCTAACAATTAAAATAGGATTTATAATACAATCTCTAAAATAGATTAAATATCATTAGATCAATGACTTATGCCTAATTTGGTATTATTAATATACTTAATTTATTTTTTCAATTTATAGCAAATTCTTTATAAACAATATTTATTTACAAACCTTTTTTGTGTATAACTTTTTTTGATAAAATCGAGAGCACCGGCAGTACAATCGGTTACATTGCAATGAGTAGTGATGGTAATGGTTCACCAGTCACTTAGGGATGGGAATCCATGAATAAATAAACATAAACTGATTATAAATACATTGAAAAGAAAGATATTTGTATTATAATAACATAAATATACATAACATTAAGGATTACACCCAAAACAGCTTTAATTAATCATAAATGCTTTTAGGAAACCACAGAAATATTATTTTATTTTATTACTTTATAAACATTTCCAAACTAATGATATAATAATTAATCGTATCATTAGTAAATTAATTATTTGATAACAAACACTAGTTTTTAATTGAAAATAGCATTTGAAAGTTTTATATTAACGAGAAATTTATCAGACATTCATTTGACTTTTAAACTCATCTGTGAAACGATTATTCACACAATTATTATAAGATCTCATAATTAGATATGATCTGAAGATCAAGAGATTTTGAGAGAGAGAGAGAGAGAGAGAGAGAGAGAGAGAGAGAGAGAGAGAATTTCAGATTTATATACAAACGAAACAAACATTTGTTTTTAAAATTTAATATAATTAAATCGTAACACGAAATGTATTCACGAAAAAACATTTCTCTCACAAATAATATTAGACATTAAATAATAATAACAAAATTATATGATAAGAACGTGTATGAAAAAAATCTACAAATTTTAATACTTTACAAAATAGAGACAACAAGAACAATTTTTCTTTATTATAGAAAATACAAAATACTTTTATTCACACAATTTGTATTTATGTCATTATTTGTATATACGACTTGAATTGTATAAATATAATAACAGTGCAAATAAATAAATAATCATTTTGTGTGTAATCCTCTGAATTATTACAAAAAAATTTTCTATTATACCAAAATGTGTTTTCTTAAAAATATTTCTCAAAACACATAATAACACCAAAACTGACAATAAAAATGAGATCGTCTTATAATCCAATACTTAGTTTGATTGTAATTTTAAAACATGCTTCTCTCGCAAACTCTACTTTAATTCTGTCAAATGAAAAAAATTTAATGTAATTTTATTTACAAAACTTTTTTTTGATACTCCGAGAGATGTATACGAGAGTTGAATGCAATAATGAGCGCCACTAATTTTAAAATTTAATATAATTAAATCGTAACACGAAATGTATTCACGAAAAAACATTTCTCTCACAAATAATATTAGACATTAAATAATAATAACAAAATTATATGATAAGAACGTGTATGAAAAAAATTACAAATTTTAATACTTTATAAAATAGAGACAACAAGAACAATTTTTCTTTATTATAGAAAATACAAAATACTTTTATTCACACAATTTGTATTTATGTCATTATTTGTATATACGACTTGAATTGTATAAGTATAATAACAGTGCAAATAAATAAATAATCATTTTGTGTGTAATCCTCTGAATTATTACCAAAAAATTTCTATTATACCAAAAAGTGTTTTCTTAAAAATATTTCTCAAAACACATAATAACACCAAAACTGACAATAAAAATGAGATCGTCTTATAATCCAATACTTAGTTTGATTGTAATTTTAAAACATGTTTCTCTCGCAAACTCTACTTTAATTCTGTCAAATGAAAAAAATTTAATGTAATTTTATTTACAAAACTTTTTTTTGATACTCCGAGAGATGTATACGAGAGTTGAATGCAATAATGAGCGCCACTAACAACATCTAAAAGTTATTTGTGTAGAAATAGTTTAATTTAAAACTTTGTCACTTAATATAATTTATATACGAACAGAATTCACTGGAAATAAAAACAAAAATTGTGTAACAAATTAGTGCAAAACTTTTCGTATGTATCAGACAGCTTGTCTACAGCTATCGGTGTATTAGATAACCCTGGTCGTCCCCAATTATAGCTTTGTGTGTGGCTTTCTCACAGACGACTGTACACCACATGAACCGCAGAAAATAATCGCTAAAAACATATAAATCAGTAGAAAAATAATTGTATTTCTCTTTTTCGCTCTCTTCTTGTGCTCTGAATTTTTGTGCTCTTATTATACGAGTTCTCGTCTCCTCTTCATTATCTCTTCATTGAAATCAACTCAGAGTCAGTCGTCTCTCACTCATTGAGACCTACCATTCCCTTCGCAAACAATCGCACAAATATTATAACTGTATTACTTGTGCCCAAAAGCATGTGTTTCTCTCTATAGACAGTTGTTTCTATGGTATGATAAAAGCCATAATAAAGTTATTGAGACCTACCATTCCCTTCGCAAACAATCGCACAAATATTATAACTGTATTACTTGTGCCCAAAAGCATGTGTTTCTCTCTATAGACAGTTGTTTCTATGGTATGATAAAAGCCATAATAAAGTCAATGTTTTTGTGCCTCAAATGAACTCTCGTCTAAAGTTTTCTCAGCAAAAGTTTTTTTTGTATAAAGGAATCAAAATTGACTTCATTTCACTTATAAATAACACATTTTTCACAATCAAATCACAACTATTTAAGCGTTTGTCGTTATGAAAAAATGCTCAAAAACTTATGTTTTGTTCATTACTTATGCCGAGAGAGAGAGAGAGAGAGAGAGAGAGAGATTAATTTATTAGGTTTTTCATGGAATTCATAAAAATTATGTCTAAAATTTATAGATAAATAAATCATATTTAAAAGCAATCGACGTTTTTTGAAAGCAATAACAATTACTTTAACTTTACTCGTAAATTGAGTTATTATGAAAAAACAGGAACTCCTGTCAAAGTGCTACAGATTAGACCAACTCCTATACAATCACTGCTATTGAGTACTAAATCCTAATTGATGTGAACAGGGCTTTCAAATGCTTAAACTTTAAATACAAAACCTTTAAATGTAAGCAATAATGCTAAATGAGAATTAGACTTACCTCTAGAAAGGGAATCAAATATAATTC
>CAJPVJ010001437.1:0-16461 GCA_905397405.1 Oppiella nova | reverse complement strand
TCTCTCTCTCTCTCTCTCTCTCTCTCTCGTGATTGTATTCACTTGAATAGTGACAGAGCACTGGAAAGGCTATACGCGAGAGAGGGATAGGGATGTCAAAGGGGAACGACAGCCTCGCACTAAATACACAGACACTAGCGATGGATAGTATACAGCGATAGAGAGACAGAGAAATTAGTCCGCAATTTGACAAATGATCGATTGATTAATGATTTTTGTCGTCGACTACCGGTGCCCTCTCACATATACGGCTGGTTTATGGGCTGGTATTCGCACAGTCACCATAGGGGAGGCCTACAAAATTAATCACACTTTCAAGAGTTATATATATAAACGAATCGCCGGTTTATTGTATGTTTGAATGAATTGCGATAATTATTATCGCTTACAGAATATTCTGTGAGTTATATATTTATATAACAGATTGTAATAAAATTTTGATTATTATTGTATGAGTTGTTGTTGTAATAATAATTATTATTGTATTTTATGTAGACAATTTTTTTGGAGTATACTTATAATTACAATGCGTTTAATGAAAATAAATATTTATTTTTCACTTTTATTATATTAATATTGAAATGTATTTCTAGTTATTAGCTAAAGTTTTATATTGTTATTAATATTAATCTCAACATTAGTTAAAAGTGCACTCAAAAACATAGAATATTCCACTTAAAATAAATTTTAACAGAATATTCTGTAAAATCCTATAAACTATTTATTATTAAAACCACTTTAAAAACTTTTTAATATAATATTTTCATTTAGAATTAATCGCAAGAATTTTATTATTAAACAAATTCTTTAACAGAATATTGTTTTAGAGATCACTAATAAATTAATACCCAAAATATGTCAGACATTATTAAAACGTTTGACTTAAATTAGTATTGAGTGGGGGGAACGGTAGGTCATGGGGGATGGAGTTCCCAAAAAGTTCATTAATATTCACTTGCGATACGGAATCTGCATATATGATAGACAAACACGTATTGAGTGTTTTTAAAAATTATATTATATTTTTCATAATATAATACTTTACGTATATATACGATAGGCTTATGTCTAGTATATACGGTATATACACGCAGTGTATGAATGAGTGCTTTTCAATAACAAAACTTATGGTTTAAGTAAATATTGAGTGGAACTACAGTTTTATGGCACAGGGATGATGATGACAGTCTCTCCCATATCGTATATAGCGAATGCACAATGAGATTGTATAATATTAAGGAGGTTTGTGTCACATTTATATTTATATATTGAGTGCCCAAACAATGGCACAAACTGTGAATAAATAATTCACCCGTGTCATATAATACACTTAAGCATTGTGTGCGATAATACAAAAAAAATCACAATTTGTTTGCTAAGTACAAAAAAATCTAATTTTCCACACATTTGGTCACAAATAATAATTTTTTTCACACGTATATAGTTTACAAACTTTGAGAAATACACTATTGTTTTGTAATATATAAGTACAGAATATTTATTATATACCGTATAATAGATTCTGTAAATTATTTATATATTATCTAGTTAATAGTATTGTAGAGAATAATAGTATTAAAATTCGTTATTAACAATTGTTCAACACCTTGATGGTTTAAACTTTTAAAACCTTTTGCCTATTATTTATTTGCGTGATGATTTAAAAATTAATATATTCTTGTTTACTAAATAAATTATTATATTTATTTGAGATATTCAGTATCATGGTAACACAATACACTGCAATATATGTTTAAATTAAATGTTAATCAAATAGTATATTAATTTTATATTTACTTTCTATACAAGAATTATTATTATAAAAATGTTTTCAACACTTTTTATGAGTTATTATTATTAATGGTATTAATAATCACATAAAATAGATACCGATTCTCGAGTGTCTGTACTGTTGTCAATGCATTGATTGCTATGAGAGCGCCGGCAGTCTGTGTGCGTATGTATCGGTCACAGAGCCCTACAAACACTGACTACCAGTGCTGCGAATGCACATCGAGAGCGGTTATGGTAAGCATTGCGAGCGCCTGTATGCGTGCGGTTTGGATACTACAGAATATTCTGTGGAGTTTGCGGACTAATATAATATTATACGAAAAATATTTCTACTTATTAATTTATATGTTTTTTAATAACAAATAACTTAGCAATACATCAATTTTAGCAAGTTTATAAATAAAATTTACATTCATTTAAAACAAAAATACATATAATTTAAATTTACCTGGTACACATTTTAAAAATAAAATAAATAGCAATAAAAACATAGTTCCCATGTAAATTATTTTATTACAAAACATAATCTACTCTAAACAATCGTATTCATTCAAAATAAATATGTACCATGCCACAAATTCACCATTTTACATCAACATCCCTTACTAGCCATATGTCACGATCCGACTCCTCCACCCTTTCAGCGCCTATATCCTCCGAGTCAAACGCGAAACATACCTCAGCCTTGTGCATATAAGCCGGGTTCTTTAACATGGCCTCACCATCATCGTAATTGTTGAGCAATATGATCAGGGGATTGTTCGCTGGACTCAACGAGGTCAAATAGACACCCCGTCCGTATATACCATTTCCAGCCTTAATTACACGTTGTTTTTGTATGAGTTCACCGCTTTTACGGGAAGCATAATGATAGACTCGCATGGTGATTTGTGGTTATAGGCAAATGAGCTAGAACATAATTTACTAATATTTATACTGTAAATATACACAAATAAATTTTGATGCACGTACAATTTAGTCTTTTATAAGATTTATTTAATATAAATCAATAGTTAAAATCTTTATAAACTAAGTTGCAAGTTCATTATAATTGTAGATGTTTATTGTACTATTTGTATATTAAAATAATTTTTACTAAGGATATACTTATAATATAATTAATGCCGCGAAAAACTAATGTTGAACATATAATTTGCTATTATATTATAATATACTGTATATTATATAAATGAATTAAAATATTTTAATTAATACCAGATAATTACCAAGGTTATCGTGAAATGCAGTATAATAAATTAAGCTGATTAATACAATATTTATGAAGGTCTTTTAAAAATACTGTAATATTACAATATATAAGTGATAATAACTATGGCAAAATGTTATGTGATTAAAAATTATATTTTTAGTAAGGCGACGTGCACAAAGTACATACGCACTGGTAGGGGGAGGCACTGCCAAAGCGTATGTCACCATGTTAAATTCCTATGTACGATGGGCGTGTAGGGGGGAGGGGGGTCAATTTTTCTCCAAAATTTTGCGTATGTACTTTGTGCACGCCGCCTAATTCAAAATAATAAAATAAATAAAACTAGTTTTTTAATATTTAATATTAGACATTTCATGTTCACCTTGGTAACAATCTGTTTACTCCTAAAATATTTCATTACTAACGAGTTACATAAAAACGTTTAATAAAATATTTTATAAATGAAAACCGATAGTTATCTAGGGAAACTTGATAATCCTAAGTTTTTATCAGGACACAATATATAATATTTACGTAACATCATTAAAGGTTTTACCATAATATTCTAGTGACCATGTTTAATTAACTAGACTGCTAAGGTTGTTTAATATAATATTTACTTGTTAAGTATTAAAATTAAAGTAATTTAATAAGTGTTCACAGCTTTCATATACTCAATGTATAAGGGTGCTAAGTTCAACATCAATTAAATTAAACTATCAATTTACAAGCTATTTACATAACATTGTTTAAAATGTTTGAAATATTATCAACACATACTGTATATTGTTCAGTTTATAATATAAATACACTACAGTTATATTAATACAGTTATTTTAAAAACCATTCATAATTGTATATTATAATTGTGAAAATTAATACATGCTACTAGCATTAATCAACAAACTCGTAAGGCATACAATGGCTTTTAATGATGAGAGGGGTAAGTTTTAATATATAATAATTATATCAATTAAATTGCTTTTAAATGGCACCGACAGCTCGCTATCTATCGATGCCATTGACTGAGAAGCGACGGGAATACCAGTGCGGCGATGACTACAAGACATTGGCGTCAATACAACCACTGAGACAATCAACGAATGGAGTAAAGGATTCAATGGACGACTCGATGGACTCATTGTGTGATAAGATATCGGTGTTTGTCGGCGACATAACTACCCTCGAGGTCGACGCTATTGTCAACGCCGCTAATAAGCACCTGATGCCTGGTGGTGGAGGTGAGTGTATTGGAATCAAAAATTAACTTGATTATTTTTATATTTATTATCATTTTATTTTTATGTGTTGCAAATGAGTTTGGTTGTAGGTTGTTTATTTAATTTGAGTTAGGTGTGATATGTGTTTGTGTTAGTTAGTAGGTGGGTGGGTGAGAGAGAGAGAGAGAGAGAGAGAGAGAGAGAGTCATTAGCAGGGATATAAAAATTTTGGTTTATAGAGATTTAATAATAATATAATTTTATAAAATTATTAAAATAATAAATTAATAAATTGTGAAATTACAATAAAACTTATATAGCTTATTTAAGTTTTAAAATTATTTTTATATTAACCAGTGGACGGAGCCATATATAAAGCTGCCGGTGCTCAGTTACTACAGTCTGAGACACAGACATTAGGTGGTTGTCCAACGGGTAGCAGTAAAATTACCGGTGGATATAAATTGCCAGCTAAATGTATTTATAAAAACAATAAAATTACCATGATAAAAATGTTATATTATTTCGCAACAGGTATTATCCATACTGTGGGACCGGTTGGTGAGAATCAGAAGGAACTGGAGTCGTGTTATAAGGGTTCATTGGATTTAATGGCTGAACATAACCTAAAGTCGATAGCCTTTCCCTGTATATCAACCGGTATTTATGGCTATCCCAATGAAAAGGTTGCCCAGGTAGCTATAGGGACAGTAAGTAAATGGTTGCATACTAGCCAATATGCCCCGCAAGTTGACCGGGTGATATTTTGTCTGTTTTTAGAAAAGGACATTGATATTTATACTAAACTTATTCCGACATATTTTCCCATGAACAAATTATAATTTAAATTAATGAATGATTAAAATAATATTTTTAATAGCTTGAACTCGTTAAATTCTTAATAATAAACTTAATTGTTCAGATAAATGGTAATAAATAAGCATGACATTTTTTGTCATTAAAACTTACAATTACCAGATATAGTGCTGCTTATAGTAATATTAGCAATGATAAAATAATAATTCGTTTTAATATTGTAGTATGTTAAAATTATCATTTGTAAAAATCTCAAATATTTAAATGTACATTTTAGTTTATTAAAATAAATTTCTACGCTTTAAGTTTATATTTTATTTATTGCAACATAGAATAATTATTGACTATGTACCTGATAATAACATAAAAAAAATTATTAATTATTTAAAAAAAATAATTGATTAAAAATATTATTATATAAAAACTTGTTCAACTCATTATATTGGCAATACTTTTCGTGTTATAAACTTTCAAGTATGCATAATATTATATTTTTAAAATACTTTTTCCGCTACCTAATCTTTGTGATTCAAACAATAACCAAGGTCTCCCACTTTACGTCATGAGTCACAATCCACACATCACGATTGCCCGTATTAGGTACCTTGGTGGCACCGATATTATCAGCGTCAAATGCGAAATACACTTCTGTTTTATTCTTGTAGTTTGGATTATTGAGCATGGTGTCACCGTCATCGTAATTGTTGAGCAAAATGATCTTGTCACCCTTTGATGGGCTTATGGCGGTCAGGTACACACATTTGCCGTAAGCACCAGGGCCAGATTTTATGACACGATCTTTTTGAATTTTATTGGCATTTTCGCGAGTGCTATAGTGGTATACAGTGGGCATCTTGGTGAATATTTTAATTATATAAATTAATATAGAATTTTTTAAGTATAAAATTTATACTATAAATTATACGGAATAATATATATAATTACGAATATTATATAATTATAATTAGTGAGTATATATAATTATAACTTATTACTGATCAGTATTTATTTCAATGCAAATTAGCAAATACTATAATTTAAAAATAAATTTTTGTTAATACCTTTAATACCAGGCAATTAGTTGATGCTAATTGAGTAAAGATTATTTTATAATAATTTGAAATATTTTTGCGTAAATTGAATTTTTGTAACTAGCGAATTAACCGTATATATTAATATAATTCTAATTATGAAAGTTAAAAACTAAATGAATGCTAGTTACTATGGTTAATATGAAATTCTATATAATACTTTAAAATATTTTGCAACTACTATGCAAAATGTTATATGATAAAATTTTTTTATTTCTATTAATTCAAAATAATGAAATAAATAAAACTAGTTTTTGGATATTTAGTATTATGAATTTCATGTTCACCTTGGTAAAAATCTGATTACTCCAAAAATATTTGAATTAAAAGTTTAACTTATGAGATAATAAAATAAAAATAATTAAATATTTTATAAGAGTAATCTGATTGTTATCTTGGTAAACTTGAATTACCATAGTTTTTATAAAAATATAACATAATTAAGAGTTAAAATATGTTACCTTAATATTTGAATGACCAGGTTTAATTAGGTAAGCGGTTAAAGTTGTAAAATAGTTATGAAAATAAATAATTTATAAAATTGTCTTAAAATAAAATATTTACTCGATAAGTGTTAAATTCATAGTGAGTTTGAGTCAGATATTATTCATACCGTAGGCCCGGTAGGTGAGAACCTCGAGCAACTGGAGTGGTGTTATAAGTGTTCATTGGATTTAATTGCAGAACATAACCTAAAACCGATAGCCTTACCCTGTATATCTCCAGGAGTTTATGGCTATCCCAATGAAAAAACTGCCCATAAGTTATAGGGACAGTCAGTAAATTGTTACATACAAGTCAATATACCCCGCAAGTTGATCGTGTAATATTTTTTTTTAAAAAGAACATTGATATCTATAATAAAATTATACCGACATACATTCCCCTGAATAAATTATCGTGTAAATTAATAAATGATAAAAATAATTATATTTTAAATGTGTACCGGCAAAATGAATACTAATGAACTTAATTGTTTATATTTTATAATGTAAATCAATTTATAATTAAAATATTTATTAACAAATAAAAAACACCAGTCACCGTTTGTAATGAAATTTATATTATTATCTCGTACATACATCGGTTATGTATTTTTCAACGCAAATTGTCTACATAACATTGTATATACTGTAGACTTAAGTAGTATGTACTAGTGACATGTAGTATACAATATGTATAATTCATTCACAGACAGGCGTTAGAGCTTGGTCAACTTATTAGTAATATTAGTTATATTTCATATAAACTTATGGAGAATAGCGGCACTAACTAAACGGCCGGTTGCCGTCTGCCGGTGCCGTTCGACGGCAAATCCAAAGTGCCGGTTGATGCCGTCTGCCGGTTGAAAATGCCGTTCANCGACGGCAAATCCAAAGTGCCGGTTGATGCCGTCTGCCGGTTGAAAATGCCGTTCAATTAAGGTTGTACTGACCAATTCAGCCACAAAAGTTAAAACTGACCAGTGGTCGGTTATAATGTCTAGTTGTGGTCAGTTTGGTCAATAATAACTTGACCATGGTAAAAATCATGCAAAATATGTATAATTTTTAATATTTTGGTGTAATGACCAGTATTGGTAAGTTAGTCATCATTTGGTCTTTGTGATCATTACTGGAGGCTATTTACCCATAAATTCATTTAGCAATATTTTTATTAAATTAAAGTATTTTATTTATTATATTACTTAATATTAACAAAACTGACCACAACTAGACATAACATAAAAATGGTCAGTTTTAACTTCATTAGTGAAGTTGTCAGTAATATGACTAATGTTTGATGTTATAATTAATGATATTTAACTGATTAGCAACCTTAAATAATACAACTGACCAATCTTGGTCATTACACCAAAATATTAAAAATTGTACATATTTTGCATGATTTTTACCACAATAAGTTATTATTGACCAAACTGACCACAACTAGACATTATAACCTACCACTGGTCAGTTTTAACTTTTGTGGCTGAATTGGTCAGTACAACCTTAATTGAACGGCATTTTCAACCGGCAGACGGCATCAACCGGCAACCGGCAAACAGCAACGAATGGCAGACGGTATCGAACGGTATCGACCGGCACTTTGGATTTACCGTCGAACGGAACCGGCAGACGGCAACCGGCCGTTTAGTCAGTGCCATAATAGCCAATGAATCAATTTTATTTAAAAACAACGCCTGTCTGTGAATGATTTATAAATATATTTGACACTACTGTATGAATATAATGATTGTGTTATGTATACAGCTTGCATTGAAAAATACATAACCCTTTATGAAAGGAGATGATAATATATTTGTATAATGTAAATAAGCAATTAGTTTTAAAATTTTTTATTTTCATTAAGTACATAGTGTTTGTTTCAATGAGTATTTTAAATATTATCAATAATCTGGAAATAATGATAGTTTTTTCCAGTCGAAATTCAATTTATATTTTAATAAATCTCTTGTTATTTTTACGTTTGACTCATTAGTACAATACTAACTCATTTGGTAATGAATTACAAAATTGACCTAAAATAGAGTGCAATACAACTTAATGAACATTGCACGGTATTCGGTCATTTGATCTACGGGACATTTGATCTACAAATTCAAACACGTTATTTATGGATGCAAACACTTTTAGGTGAGGTTAGGTTAGGTAAGGAATTCAAAAATAACGTTTAAAAATAAATTCGTCCATAAATAACGTAGATATTTAGAGACGCACTTTATGAAAAATTTTTGGAAAACGTTTATTTTTTGTTCCTGAGTTGAATGAGGGTAAAAGTCCAATTTTGAACATTTGTAGGTCAAATGACCCAAGACCACATTGCACACCTTCTCAGAAAATATGGTTGTATTGCATGCGATTTTATGACAGATAATTCGGTAATTATCTTAAATACCATAAAATATTTTACAAATCATTTTTATTATTCTTTGTGTTAATTTATAAAAATACAAATTTATTATTAGTATAAAAATTAAATTGGCATAAAATATTTATATTACCCCTCATCACAGGATCTAAAATAATTTTTCTATTATTTCATACAAGCTGCATTAATAAGACTAATTGCAAACAATATTCAAACCTAATGTTATTTCTTAAGAATTATAGTCATTTTATAACTTAAATAAAACATTTATACCGTAAAATATCTTATGATTGATTATGCTTTATTATAGTATTTCTTAATAAGGGAGTAACTATTGTACATTTACATATATCAGTGCAAGATTTACCAAAGGTATGTGCGATTTTTCATTAAAAATTAAAACATAATAACTGAATACAAAATACGCATAAGATATAGTGTTTTAAAATGTATTGAACTTGTAAAGAGATGTTCAAAAATGTTCAAAAATGTAAAGAGATTATTTACCAAATTTTATAATAACCTGCAAAAAATAATTATTAAAATTAATTGTGATAAAATTAAAATAATTTATAAATATTTAAAAAATAATATTATTTTAGTTTTAGAAATTGTTGTGTTAAAATATGAAAAATATCACATAAACTGAACTGACATTAAATTTTAGCAAAATTATTTCTCCAGGATTCTCCAGGAAAATTAGCCTGAATTACTGAAAATCTCCAGTTTGAAAAGGTTTAGAGTTGGCAACACTAGCTGATACAATGTGTTCTCTATAAGGGCACCTTCTACAAGGGCTATTTTCTTTAACGGCAACACAATTTGAAAACACCGGCAACTCCTATGGGCTATATAATGCTTAAGGTTCTTATTAGGGCAACTTTCATAGGGGCAATAATTCTATAAGGGCAACTAATTCTCAAATCACCATTGTGTTGCCCTTATAGAGAACACATTGTAGTAATAATAGGGGACAAATGAAACATGCAGTGGATAAGCATGGCTACCATAAACCAGACATATCATTTTTTGAGCAAGCTGATTTAATTATATCACAAATTAATTGGGGATCTCATCACACAATTGTATGAACAACAATTGGCACTACATGTATTTATTAACTACATGTTTAATAAATAATGATATAAAAATTGAACATAATTTATTAAAATTTTAAAATACAGTAAAATAAGTTTATAAAACAAGTTAATTAATTTTAATTCTTATAAATATTGCACATTTTAAAACATAAAGCATTTTATGAACAACGTACTTCACTCCGTACTTAGTTAAACATTAATAAAAATTAATTTATATTTAAAGTTTGATAAATGTAAAAGGGCCACATGGAAACTTAAAAGTGTGTAACATGATCATAGACTTACTGTATATTAAAGATTTTTTTCTGTAAACAATATTTATTTGTTTTAAAATGAATTTGTACGGTAAAATATTTAATACTAAAAGAAATACAATTTTTAATTGTTAATTAGTAACGACATTATTTAATAAAGAATGTTAAAGTAGCACAAAATTCATAGAGGTAGACAATAATTGCCATAAACAAACCAGATAATAATATGTAGAAAACACCCGCTACATAATTTACTGATATTGGATTATGATCCACCTGGTTACTTTCTTGAATCTTGTCAAAATCGCGTCCAAATCCTTTGGGTGTCATTGACTTTCTCACTTCATGTTCATAAATACCACTTTCCTGTAGCCTGGTCACTCTAAAAAAAGTTAATCTATTAAATAAATATAAATTGAAATGTGATAGGTAAATTTACATATAATCAAGATCTTGTTTATATTCATTTTGAATGATCCAGGAATAAATCATTGAATTATTAGAGGGATCGGTAACATGTATTTCTAGTGCTTCCCAACCACCAGATTTATATTGGTCAAATACGTTTTTATATTTATTATAATAGTTTCCCAACAAATTAATCTGACTATTAGTGTTAACATAGTCCACCACCTGGCTCATTATGTAATGACCAATATTATTGGGAATAATTAGCACGGAATTATTTTCCAAAATATCTATAAATATCTAGGTGACACAATAAACAATGTAAGCTTAATAAATTATGCTCATATAATAATTATACCTGAGTTTGTAGTTTAACACTATACAGGGTCTCAACCCAGTCAGCAAAAATGTACCTTTCATAAATATCCTTTGCCAAGGTATCATTTTCACGAACTTTTAGCAGGATACTTTCGAAAAAGTCTGGAGCGTAGATATGGATCTGAGATTTCTTATAATTGGACTTATAATACAAATCCCATTTACCCTCGACTTTGTCGTACTCGTCAGCCCTTATAAGCGTGTCGTATATGAACCCGGAGTATAGGAACAGCAATAGTGTACCAGAAATCAAGAGCCATAGGCCTCCTAATAGTCTCTCCATTATATTAAACTCCCGTTTAATTTGCATTGAATCCGATAGTATGACCGAAATGTATGTCCAAAGGGTGTGCAGACATGCAGTGATAGACCGGTATTTGACACCAAATAAGGCGGAAATCAATATCATAGACAATACGAGCCATAAGTATATGTTGTGATCCCAACAGTCGATGAACTTAAATTTGGATCTTGGTACTACCGTATAAGGGAATTGATTTAATTTACATGTTATTAATATATTTATAATTTTAAAAATATATAAAGTACTCCGATGCATTTGGCTGATTATTACATCGCCACCAAATGAGCTAATGAACCTGGTCATATTGAACCCAACAAAGCTTTCAAGCCAATTACCCAATACATGTGGCTGAAATGGATAAGGGGCAATAATTGGTAACTCAGCTTGCTCCATTATCTCGATGTATATCTCTTTCATATCAGTCATTTCCTTTAATTGCCTTGGTAATTGAAAACTGAAAATTATTTTAAATAATAAAGCTATTAAAGATTATTTTATATTTATTCAAGATTATTTTAAACTTTGAAACTTTATATATAAATATAAATTATAAATTTTATGAATAATATTGTATAATGTAATACTTGCACATAATTAAGATCTATATATGAATTATTTTAAAGTTAATTTTTAAATTAAATTTTAAACTATATTACTTGATATTGATGTATTGGGCGAATGTTTTCAATAGTACTACAAATGGACCGCAATATTCGTAGTGTAATAGTGTGCTGTTGTCCACATCCGGGACAGTCGTACTGACCATCCATTCCCTATAAGTGACCAATGGCGGTGTTGCATACAGATAGATGTAAAAGGGACTGAATGTTGAGTTATTAGCCCAATCTGTGCTAGAGTGATTAGTATCTAACGTTACACAACTTGTGTTTGGTGTATATTCCCACATAATCAAATAATTATATGTCTTAGTAGGTGATCATGAAAGCTATTTAATAAATATCTAACCATTGAGTTATCGGGTCCTACTAACAGAATTCAATTTTTATTTCACCTAGTTAAATATTGTTTTGTGAATAATTTAAATGACCAGTCTAAACCGGAAATAAAGTTATCTACTGTTTAAAAGATTAGTTAATAAGTATTGCTAAATCCAAAATTTATGTTTAAAAAGAATATCACAAAATAAAATTCAATAAAAATCAGAATATTCTGTGTGTAAGTCAATTCATTCTCATGACATTGCAATACTGTATTAAGCCAAGAACTCATATAATATTAAATAAATATAAATACTAGTTTAAAAACATTAATCTATTGAACATCGATCTTTTCAATTAAATACAGTATTGGTAATAAAATATTACATTTTATATTTAAAGTATAGTTGAATATATTCCTTGTATGTTATGAGAATTGAATTATACAGATTATTCTGATTCTAGTGAATTTTTTTGTGACACTAACTATAGAATACACATAGACTAATTAAATAATCCTTTTAACAGTTGATTATGAATGCATTTTTTAATTATCATGGTAAATGAGTTCATTTACAAATTGTAACTTTAAAAGTATTAACATTTAGTACATTACTCACTATGAATATTCAATTTATTAAGGTATATTGCTATTGAATTCAATGTCTATCATACGACATGCACTTAGTATGATATTAAAACGCAATCATATTATTATTAAAAATTAAAAAATCTAATGTCACATGAAATAGAAATTTTATAAAGTAGATTATATTATATTTGGGTTTATTAATAAAAATATCATTAATACTAAATTAATTTCCATTATTAATGATATCTAGTTTATTAATTTATTAGATATTTTTACTTAGTTAGGGTTGCCAAACGTCCAGCATTATAACGCTTGCTATCCTATCTGCCCTACAAACTTGTCCTCACATAAATATTTGTCAAAATTAATACAAATTGAGACTTTATTATAAAATTACTTAATAAAAATTTTTGAAAATACTTGAGTGTTTAGAAATTCTTTAATCTATTAATTACACAATTGATAATGTAGTTCAAGTAGTGTTTTGAATAAGAAATTTAGTTAGGCTTAAAATATCGTGTTGCTATTAGGATTTAAAAATTATTAAATATCATTAATTAAATGCTTTAAAAGTTATAGTTCCCCCAATGTCCTATTAATCAAACTTCACATTTTACTATTTGTCCTCTCAGGCATGGAAATAGTTGGCAACCCTAATTATATTTAAAAATAATATGACCATTAGTTTGAATTATTTATTGTTTTGTCTTACGACATATTTTTATAATCATTAGTGATATAATTATAGTGATATTTATTTACAGGTATCATTTTGTAAAGTTGTATAATGCTAAAATAATTGTTTTTATATTATTATTTTACAGTATTATTTAATGATTTTAGTAAATAATAAATGGCGGCTTCATCTCAAATTTCACTGTTTGAAATTTTATTTTGAATGTATTATTAGGCAATCACAAAATGAGCAAGTCACGAATAGTTCTATCTATTTAAAAGTTTGTGATCAATCACTCTATCATGGTAAATTCATCAATAAATATAATGTTTAAACCTTAAGTGGCACACTCTGTAAATATATTGCTATAACGAAAATTAAAACTATTTTTAATTAATTTCCATAGTTTATGAATCAATTTACAATTCTTATAAATACAATTTAAATATATATTTATAAAAAAAATAAATAAATAATTGAACCCTTCTATCGGGATTTAACTAGTAATTGTCACAATAAATCATAGGGAGCACCTGTAGGTAAGATTTTTTTTTAAATCTGCTAAATCCAAGAAATGATAAATCCATCAAAAACATTTCATGAAAAATAAATTAATTAACAATTATTATGCATGCTACTTATATTAAACTTTATTAAATTTTAAACTTTACTCGCAAGCAATGAAAAATCTTTCAATTCATATCCTATATATAATCCGGTTTTTATTTTAAAAGATCAGATATTATTTAATTATACTTAATAAGTTAAGAAATGCACAAAAACTGTTCCTTACACATTATATACCAAATATAGAAAATTATAATGCTCAAAAAATTTTATTTAAATATAAATTAGAATTTGTTAAGTTTTACCCAAAACAATTAGCGTTCATAATTAAAATAAAAAATAACCCTGGCAGCCAATTTAGGCAACCAAGCACGTGTCCTCGCCGGCTATATTATGTTGACAAGCTCCTTTTGGACATTTGGCAATGAATATAGCATCCCCGTGCTTGAATCGGCACTCGTATAGGCTATTGGAGGTGCAACCGTCGCCAGTTAAATAGGGCTCCGATTTTGGGACGTCCACATCGTGTCGGTTGCCGCACAAACGTCCTAGCTCAAGTCCGCACACACAAGCTTAATTTTGTTTAATTATAAAGTAAACGCATTTGAATAGGGTTTTTTAATTTTATTTAAATCAGGTTTATAATATATATTGCATAATTTGCGACTAGTAATTAGAATATATTAAATAAAATATAAATGTACCTGGTTCTTGGGCATCAGCAAATTGTATGTAGATAGCACATATCAAGAGTACCGCGATCAATACTTTAACCATTGTTTTTGAGTTAATTTGCTATATTGAATTCTTCAAATAGTAAATAATTGTTAGTATATTTTTCAATGATACTATCCAGTTTATATACCTTTTATGAAAATGACAATTTAGACAAATATTGACATAAAAGCTTTATAAGATTATGCAACTTTGCACAGGTGATAATTAATCATATTCTGTAATGAAAAACAAAATCAATACAAGTAATATAATTTAAATCTAATTTTTATTAGACAAACGGAAAGGTACTTGAATTATAATACTGTATTGCCTGATATATGCATGATCTATCATTTGAAAAACAAAATTTATCATCCCTGCTCGTAAATAACAAATGATTAATACAGTATTTGAAATAAATTACTTTATTGAAATTGATTATGGTATAGAATATTCCCTTCTGAGCTAGATAAGTTTACGAAGATTCTAGAATAACAATATTAATTTTATTAGATTTGCCTAAATCCCGCTAAATATTCTATGATTCAGTTTATTACAATTATGCTTATATAATTAATACAATTATTTTGTTAAATAAATTGATATTGATATAAATAACGTGCCTAACAAGAATAATATAAAGAAGCAAGCTAACTTCTCGTTTAGCCCACAATAATTAAAACTTTATTATGTGAAAGCTAATCTATTTTTGTTAAGATTTAGCAACTATTTTAATTAATCCACGTTTTAATTACTAGGCAATACAATCGTTACATTTTTATAAGATGATAAAAATTGTTTTTTTTAATTATAATCACTTTTCTAGAAAGTTATTTAAGATATAATAATTGTTTATGAGTTGTTTGTCTAGCATATAGTCTAGCATTTTATCACTGGATAAATAAATAATGAAAATACTGTATAAGTTAATGTTGAAGTGCTTGTATATAATTAAGTAATCCCATTGCCTCAAATTAAAGCAATTATTTATGTTCTGGCTGATATACAAAGCAATAATTATAAACCAAATTGTAACAAATATTTTTGAGACAGTTTTCTATTAAAACGTTTAGTTAATAATAGTGTGTTCAAACTATGCATTAAAATGCATTTAAAATTATGTAAATATAATTGTTCAATATAAGAGCATTTAGTTTTCAAATATTTTTAAAAATAACAACTTATATTTATTGTAAACGATATTATTAATTATATGGTATTAAAAATAAATATTTTTAATAATATGCATTAAAAAGCATATTACATATTAATTATTGTCATAAATGATTAAAGCTATGAACCTAATGTTATATTTGATTATATATAAAACTTTAAATAGATGAAATAATAGACAAGAATTATATTTTAAACAATTATATTAATACTACATTTTTAAAAATTATTGTCTTTTCGTATCATAAAAGTTTCGCCAAAATGCTTTACACTCGATGTCTTAAAATATAGTCTAGTTAGAGTTGAGCTAGATCAATTAAAATTTTTTTAGAAACATGGTTTTTCCCTACCA
>CAJPVJ010001436.1:0-16462 GCA_905397405.1 Oppiella nova | reverse complement strand
ACTATTCCTCTATAATTTGGTGAAGGAATCAATTAAAAATAATACAGGGTGTTCAAATAAACGAGAATCAAAATGGTATCGCTAATAAAAGGCTACCCTGTACAAGTAATTATTACCTATATAATAAAAGTTAACAATTGCATTTAATATGACAAATTATTTTATTTAAAAAATATTTAAACTTTATTTTATTCTGAGTTTATATGTTTGCGAAAAGAGTTGCCGTCTTATTTATTAGTAGATAGAATAATATCAAAAATATAAATACAATAATATACTGTATATCACGGTATAAGTATAAGTTTAAATATTTTATACGTATATTCATTATATTATATTAATTAATTATAATAAAAATTTTAATTAAATTTTAATCCGATACATAACCACCATCTGGCCATTCTGGTCCACAATCAAGGCATATAATAGCTGTTTTCAGTTGATCAAGATACTTTGTTGTATGACTGCAATTAACATCAACATCCGAATATATAGTTGCTGAGTACGGTTTATCATGCACAATTTTAATTGTATTATACGTGCATTTGTGCTTCATTAAATAATACTGGAAAATTTTATATTGAGGATCAATTGGCACCACCTTATTTCCGATTAATTCAAAATGATTTCCATGCTTTTGTAAAATACCTGCCTCAAATGCGTATTGCTCACGTAATTTATTTGTGCCAATATTGGAAACATGTATCTGCTCGGGTATAATTTTAGGTTGACCATCGTAATTTGGTAGGGTACCACAGAAATATATCATTCCCTCAGCACTAATCAAATTTGACGATTTGTGTAAATAAATCGAATTAATATGACTGCCGATTGGATCTCTCGCAATGAATAGCATTGAATTATGACCAAGGTTGCGAAAATCGCGCGATCCCCAGCTATACAACTTACCATCGTTAGTTATGGCAAACGACGTGTTACGAAAGCAGCTTACGTGTTTAATAATTATATTATTATTATGAGTGAACATGACCAATCTGGGTGTTTCTACATTTATTAGGTTAGTATCATTTACAATTTGACCATCCTCATTGTTTCCCCACGCGTACACGTGTCCAATGGAGTCCAACGCAAGGGTGTGACTTTGTCCACAACTTATCTGGATTATTTTAATATTGTTATTAAAATTGATATCTCCATAAGGAATGACTAATTGTCGTGGTCTTCCAAAAGTATTTGTTGGAGGTCCTAGGCCTAATTGAGCATGATCATTATTGCCAAATGAGTAAACATGACCATTTTCAGTTAGTGCGATAATAAATTGTTTGCCGTTGTAGAAATTTTTAACTTGTCTATTACATAAATCGCCAATTATAATTGAGTTGAAATTACTTTTAAAAAATGACCCAACACCATACACATCACTTGTAATTTGATAATTTTCATTTGTTGATTCAATAACATAGATAATTTCTTTTCCAGTACCACGTTCATTTTGATTTAATTCTCGTTTATTTAATACATAAAATATACTTATCTTAGATATATCCAAGTCTTGGACATTTTGTAATTCATTAAGTGAACGTAATAGATCAGTGCACATTTTTATAATTTTTTATATACATAAAATAAATATATTGTAAATAATATTAAAATCACAAATATTTTACTACTCAAATTGTCATAGTAAAATGGAGTTGGTATGTCTTAACATATAAGTTTCTATTTATTTTTATCAAAATATAAAAGATTAATAGTGTTATCAATAGAGAATTTTTTCTATTTAATATTATAGAAATAGTTCTTTATATTGTATTATAAAGTAACTTAACTAAATTATTTTATTTAATTGATAAGGTAACATGGCAAACAAAGTATACAAACTGTACGTATAAATACCAGTAATTTATCTTTCTAATCGTATTGGCATAGTGATTAATGTACAGTATAACGTTAATACAGTTTTAATATAAGGCACATTTTATTATATTACTACGCATTATAAGTTTATTTTCAAAATATTTATTTCAAAATGTCTGTTTTAGAAAAATTTGATATTTGTGCAAAATTACCTTTTAATGTTAAACAATCTATTAAACTGTTTTACGTGCTTGATGACCGTATAGGTAGTAATATTTTATTTGTAACTTATGATGATCGTGTTTATGGTAAAGGGACAAATGACGAAGGTATTTTAGGCCTTGGTCATAATACACCAGTAGATGATATTACTGAAATACGTGAATTATGTAACAAAAATATTAACAAGTTCATTAACGGCATTTCATTTGTACTTGCTACAAATAATGATGGTAACATATTTAGTTGGGGACAAAATGAGTTTGGTCAATTGGGAAGAGAGCCCGGTGATTTTGATAATTATTATAAACCTGAACAAGTTACATTTGACATAAATTATCAAGATATAACAACTATATGCTGTGGACTAAGGTATTCATTAATGCTATTGAATAATGGGTATGTTTATGGTTGGGGTAGTAATAAATGTGGACAGTTAGGTTGTGGAAAAGAGCAAGGCAAAATTATATTTAAACCAATTAAAATTGAATTTGGAAATCAAGATAAAATTAAATCTATTTCATGCTATGTATTATCATCGTTCGCAATAAATGAGATAGGACAAGTGTATAGTTGGGGTTATAATAATAATTATCAGCTAGGTCATGATGTAAGACATAACGTTTATACACCTACTATAATAGTGAACCTTATAAATATTCAGTCAATATGTGCTTCATGGATAAATACGTATTTTAAGCAAGATGAATTCATATATTTATGTGGTTTATATATTGAGAAAGAAAAAGAGTTACATACAAAAGTCCCAAAACTTTTAAACATTGAGAACAAGTTTACCAAGCTTATGCAAATTAATTCATTAAATTATTTTGATTTTGTTATCGGAGTTGACAATACTTCAATATATAAAATATTCGGTAACACTCATGTAAAAACATCTTACACAAATATTATTGATTATTATTCCAACGAGTATCAGATATCGTTCAATTCAATTATAGTTGGTAAGTTGAATAAATCATTATTTACATTTATTTATAATACATTTTATTAATTTTTAAAATTTTACATTTAATTTTAAACAAAAGAAACTTTCAAGTCAAGCGCAAGTTTTGGATCTTTAATTTTAGAAAAGTTTTCAATTTGTGACATAATCCCACAATATATGAAACAAGAAATCATTTTATTACACGTTTTCAATGATTTTAATTATAAACAAAATGTATTATTTGTTACAAAACACGACACCGTCTATGGGTTTGGCAATAATAATGGCGGATGTCTTGGTTTGGGTCACAACATACCCGTTCAGACACCACAACTTATACATGAATTGTGTCATCAGAATATACAACAATTCATTAATGGCTGGGATTTTGTGCTGGCTATCAATGATACCAATAATGTTTATAGTTGGGGTCATAATAGTTATGGACAGTTAGGCAGAGTTGTGACACCGGATGTGGTTTATTCAACTCCAATGAAAATCTTGTATTTTAATGAGAAAAATATAACTCAAATAAATTGTGGTTTCAATCACTCCCTGGCTCTCAACACCAGTGGACAGGTGTATGGATGGGGTTACAATAGTTGTGGACAAATAGGTTGCGGAAATAAGAGTCGTAGTATTATTGAACCAATTGAAGTGCATTTTGGAAATAATCATAAAATCAAAACAATTTATTGCTATAATATCTGTTCATTTGCCATAACATCGGATGGACTTGTGTTCAGTTGGGGAGACAATAGAGACAATCGTTTGGCACATAATACAATCGATGATTGCTTATTATGCCCACAATTGTACACAATTTTAACGGATATTAAACATATTTGTGTGACTGGTAACATAATTAGTTTATCATCAGTATATTTTTTAACAAATAGTGGATTATTATATTATTCAACATATAAAGATAAATTAGTTAAAATTAAAAAAATGGAAAATTATCATAACATTCGAGAATTAAATCAAATTGATTCATACTATATTTCAAATAATGTTATTGTTTCAAAAGACAACAAAATATTTAAACTTGATGAATTAAATGAATTGAATGCAACCCAATATACCAATTTTGTAGATTATTTTGCAAATGAATTCAAAATAACATACAATACAATAAACCTAAAAGAAAATTATTATAACAACACATTTGTTGAGTTAACAAACATAGGATCGGGTGGTTTCGGAACGGTATATAAAATTCAAAATAAATATGACAATAAGATATACGCTATTAAAATACAAAAACTTAATGGTATGAATTATTAAATTATTTTCTGAAATTTTTATTTACGATTTAATTTATTTAATTAGATTTTAATGAATACCAAATATCAAATGCAACTAAAGAAGGAAATAATTTATTAAGAGTTCAATCGGAATATGTGGTGAAGTATTACGATTCATGGCGTGAAGGGAACTGTATTTACATTCAAATGGAGTTATGTTCACAAACTCTTCGTAATATTCTCCAAATCAAACCACAAGTATTTGGTCGACATAATAAAGAAACAATGGATTGCGTCGAGTATTTTATTTCGTGTGAAATATTTCGTCAGATCTTAGAAAGTGTTCAGTATTTGCATGAATTGAATCCACAGATCATTCACAGAAACCTCAAACCCGACAATATATTGATTGCTGAAAATGTAATAAATGGCAGATTTATAAAGTTATGTAGCTTTGGTTTGGCTACAGTTCACGACAAACGCATTCACGATAGGACTACACAAAAACATACGGCAGATGTGGGAGACATGAAATATATGGCACCAGAAGTATCGCAGGGAAAGAAGTACAGCATTAAAGCAGATGTTTATAGTTTGGCATTAATTGGAAGCGAATTGTTTGACTTTAATTTATATGAAATAGATTTTAATAAGTATATTATCAAAAACTATACATATATTAATATCTAATATAATTTATTTTACAGTCCAAACACTTATTCAACGACATATCACATGATAAACAAACCGATAGTTCAATTGCAAGCACAATTATATTCAATGTTTGCTCAGAAATTTAATACAAGACCTCATTGTAAGCAAGTATTGGATCAATATAATGAATGGTCTATTGATAGGTATATTGTGGCAAATGATGGCAATTTAAAAACCATATTAGAGAATCTTAAAAATCAAAATAATATATTTTTCTATGAAATTTTGTCAACTAATTTATGTGTTGCCCACACTAAATGACTAGAGTGACCAGATCCAAAAACTTAATAAATCAAATAATTAATTAAAATTACATAATAGGGCAACATCTTTATTATTCAAATACATTACATTTTAGAAATAGAATTATAAGTAATGTTTAACTATGTGTTACCAATAGGAGAATGTGTGTTAAAGATATTTAGTATAAGTTTTTATAACAAACAATGTGTACCATAATTCAGCTATAAATGTACATTTAAGGACCAGATGTGCATTGTGACGTAAACGCTATTATGCTTAAATTTTTCAATAAATATATGTAAGATTGGTGGGAACTAACACATTAATTATAAAAGCATCTGTCTAATGTGATTAATGTTTATATGTTTTTTGATATTTTTTCTATTCTATAAAGGGAGTAATTATGTGGAATTGTAGTTAAAAGTAATAATTATCTTTATTATAATAATTATTTCCTTTATTTAATAAAATACCTAGCCATTGGCACTATTTAATTTTAAAAACCATTTTATTATTTCATTATTATAAAACAAAATATTTGAACGAGATGAATCAAACAAATTGTTTTAAGCATAATATACTAATTTTATAGATTATTTTGGCGATTATATGCTATACAATGAACCTGAAAGTTAATATAGCAACACATTTGTTGAGTTAACAAACATAGGATCGGGTGGTTACGGAACTGTACATATAATTCAAAATACGAATGACGACAAAATATATGCAATTAAAATACAACAAATTAATGATAATTTGTATTAATATTTAATGTCAGTTTATAAATATTTTTAATTTCTAGATTAGATAAAATTCAAGTCTGATGCATTTAAACGTAAGTAATTTAGTGAAAATACAGTCAGAATATGTGGTTTAGTGTTATGATTCATGGCGTGAAGGGAAATGTATTAACATTCAAATGGAGTTATGTTCACAAAGTCTTCGCAATATTATTGAAATCATTATATCATTAAAACCTCAAGTATTTGATCGACAATTAGGTGATCCCATGGATTGTGTCGAGTATTTTATTTATAAAATATTTCGATATATTTTAGAAAGTCTTCAGTAGTCACAGACTATTAACAAGAAGATATTACGGTACGCAGTAGTGTGACCAGAGTCAAGAATTCCGACTTGACTTTTAAGAATTTGGGGGTCCGGGCAAGAATCAAGAGAAGGGTAAGCTCTTGACATTATAAGGTCAAGAATTTACATAATTAATATAATACGATAAAATATAATAATATTATTATGATGGTTAAAACTTTGAAAACAGAAAATAAATGCATAAAAAAGAGTGAAATGATATATTCATGAATGTCAACACATTTTAGAACATTTTACAATAATTGCTTGCCATAAATATATAAATATAATTCTTATTATGAAATTCCAATGGAAAATTCAAATACTTTTCATCTAAAACCATTATAATAATTATATTACTGGAATAATATTTAAGATTTAATAATGTTTTATTTTAACACAATATAATAGCATGGTTACTTTTGAATTTATTTATTAATGCAATTATCATTAAATATTGGATGAAAGGTGAAAACTATGAATCAAATCTATTGCAAAGAATTAACTATTAATTAATAACTAAAATTTTATTATAATAAATATCACTTTATTAAAATAATTAATTATTTATAAAGGGATAATTTAAATAAAAATTTTCAAATAGAGATGAATTCGCCAACACTCCAAATTAAATGTAACTAAAATTTAAATAAAAATTAAGGTCAAGAATTTTCAAGAATTTGTGTGTTATCTTTCAAGTGTTACAAGTTTACGACCCTGGTCACACTAGTACGCAGCCGAGCGTCGACCCCATTACTATTCGGGTGCGACTTATGCCGGGCTAGTCTATCGTTAAGCTATAGAAGCTAAATGGGACCCCTTTCGACAATATAAGAAAGTTTTCAAAACCAGGCTCTGAGTACATACCACATTAAAGTCGTGATATTAAAGTCATGTTAAAGTACACATTAAGTTCATAATCCTACGTCATCAAAATTATTTTTTTAAATCTGTATATCTCTAATAATTTTGATAGACTCTAATACAACCTATGCTTTTTATAAGAAGAATCTGGGTATTCATAGAATATATTTATATGTTACAATTTTTAACATATATTTTTTAAGTATAAAAAATAACCATAATTCACAAAATTAATTAATAAAAATTTAATTAAAATAAAATTATTTAATTTAGAAACGTATTTGAAGTTTTAATGTTTGTAAATTTGATTTATTTTCATTAAAATCTATTATAATAAGAATTAACATGATGAATGCCAAGTTAATACTGATATGTCTATTCATAACAGTGGCAATTTCTAATATACATTGTAAGTAAATAAGTTTTATAAAAAATTAATATACTTATAAGTATCAATCTTTTGTACACAGTATATCAATAACATTATATTTGTTTTTCAATATTAAATTCAATATTAAAATTTTGATAAAATCTATAAGTAGTATAATAAAGTATTAATTTTAAATAAGTTGCCCCGATAAAAGCTGCCATAATTCTTTTATTATAAATCATATCTGGAACAAAATTTGATTCCTAATACATTGTTCAACTCTTACAAACAAATCTCAATTAATATTACTTTATTAATATCTTTGAAGTTTATTTCTCTAGATTAATTAACAATCTTAATTTAATTATAACAATTTAATAAATTATTAACATTTCTGTATTGGGCCCATGTATTGGTTTAATAATAATATATGTATATTATATTATAATCCAAATTGAAAATTATTATTTAAACAAAACATGTTATTCATTTATAATGCATGAATACTATTGTTTTAGATTATTATGTAAGTTTAATATTATTCATTACTATTTAAAGGATTTTTAAAATTCCGGACGTGTATTGTCGAGTTAACGGGGCACTCAGCTTGACAACCGATTCCCGATTACCGATAATATAGCTTGCTACTTTTATTATTAAATATACTTAGGTATACAAAGTATAATTAAATCAAATAATTCACAAAATATTTAAAAAGGCATTTAATTTTATTGTAAACACAGTACAATGTTTTTAGTGTGAGTACTGTACTCAGAGGACTGTTGTATAATTAACTTAACATGCTCTTATATAGTAGTTTGGTGAGAGGGTGCATAATAATTAATTACTAGATGTTAGAGTAAAATATAAAAATAGTGAATCACAAGACAATATGATTAAAAACATTATATAAATCATAGATAAATTAATGATCCCGGTCCCTTTATTATAACATTATTTTGCATAAACACTAACAATTTTATGACATAAGTTAGTAAGTGAATAAGTTTGATTAATTACTTTTATACTAAAAATACTTATATGCATGCAATCACTAATATGTTTAAAATATTAATCATAGAATAAAATATTATCCGGGTCCATTTAATTTGGCACTATTATAAATAAGCACTATCACTTTTATGACATAATCTGGCGCACAAATAAATCTAACCACTTGCTATTATGTTTAAAATAGTTATCCTTATACAATCACTAAAATGTCAACAATATTAATTATTGCTCAGGCCGCTTTTTTGAAATGTTATTATAGTTTGTGTGCCAATATAGTCTGGCTAACATTATATAATGCTAATACCCTTACAGTATGCACAAATATAGCACATATTTAAATTATATACTTTGTACATTAATTTTTGTATACTTTGTTCGTATAGCACCAAGAACAGTCGAGGACTCATTTGGGGCGCTTATAAACAGAAAAATCACCATTGGTAAAATATTACCAGAAGATCTCCAAGGCTTTACTGAATACTGCAAACAAGAAAAGTTTGTCATCTCCCAAAAAGGGTACAAAAGTAGAGACTTAGTATACAATTGTAAATATATAGCTTATTTATTATTATAACCCAAAGTTACGACATCGGTTTTATTACGACGGCAATGAGCTGGGCCCAACGGATAAAGCCCGCTACGATACAAATATTGCTTCGTGTACTGAAACCGGATAAAAATAAAATGGTATTTGGTGGTATTTGTATCGTCTCGGACCCCATTCCCATAGTAAAAGCAATAAACGCCAAGAATGAGCAATTTAACACGATACTCAAAATGACAATTTATATATTTGTCACAACTACTGGACAATAAAGGTGACAACAAGACATCATTAGCAACTATTGCTTGGTAATATTATTATGCAGTATTTTTAAAAAGTTGCATATGCTAATGTATTATTGTGTTAATAGTGTTTGTAAAATGTTTAATCGGGATATTACGAGCGTGCTTAATGATACGCCCGCAGCTAAATCATATATCCAGCAACATTTTATTGGATTAGAAGGAATAGTTGAGTTAATTGAAAAGGGTAAAACGAAAGCCGATTCCAGTTGCGATTATAAACAAGGTAAAGATTACCCCATTCCTCGGAATGAAACTATTTTAGAGGTCATCATAATGGCGCTGGATAAATATTTATAAATCTCGTAGTATCTAAATTATAATAAAATTAAAATTTTAAAATCAATTGAATGTATTAACTATATTTTAATATAATATTTTGTACAATATTAATTTGTCAAATAAATTTTTTTAAATGAAACATTCTATTCAAGCTTACATTCTGCATTAAAATTATAAGCAATTAAATTGTTCACGCTTATATTAATTTAATAAATATTAAAACAAATATTTTTTTGTAATAACTTTAAAATGTTTGTTTAAAAATATTATACAGTATTTAGTATAACTTTTTGATTTAAGTAAAGTTATAGATAACTCTCTCAAAGTAATTAAAAATATTTTCACAAAATATAACTTAAATCTTATATACAAGTTTGAAATATTTAAATAAAATAATTTTAAAAACACTAAATTAAAATATTTTTATTTCACAACAAAAGTTATTAATATTATTATACTATACTTAACAAAAAATACATTTTTATAATTTCACCTTTGTATATCTGATATAATTTAATTTATTAATTTAAAAATTTTCACGTTATTCATTTATAAACTTAATAGCTTCATCATTTCAGTTATATCTATTATTTTATTAACAACATTTTTAACTGGTTCATCGTGTTTCATAATATATCCGTATGTTAAATATCCCTTAATTATGTCATGCGATACATCAAATGGTAAATTATATTCAATATTAGCAATTCGTAGTAAATTATTGAACATGGTAAATAATTTATCAACTTGAAATGGGTCATCTTTAAACCAAAGTCTTCGGTCTATTACTAAATCAGCAAAGTTAATCGTATCTAAAACTGGAATATTAACTCCAAAAAAATTCAAGCTAGGAAATTTATAAAATTTTGTAGTTCTAGTAAAAATTCCAAATTGTACTTTATCTTGTGCAATAGAAATATAACTTGCTTTAATATGGGTTTCAATGTTTCTTAATAATATTTTGGCGTTCATGTGTAAAACTTCTACATCAATATTTTGAATTGATAATATCAATACTTTATCTACCATGAAACGGTTTACTTCGAAATCAGCAGGGAAAATATTGTCATCACTTAAGAAATCTGCAATGGTTATATTCCATAAATAATGTGCACTTAAATCAAACGGAATTAGATAATGGCCCATGATGTTATATTCAAATATATCGTCCAATATACAAACTTCAGCATTAATTTCCAATTCACATATTTGTTTCATAATACGAAATAAATTTTTAGGACAACCTTTTTCAATTAATTTTTGTAAAAATTTTGCTGACCAATAACTATTTATTGGTATCAAAATGACTAATTTATCTGGATCCTGTTTTTTATTCATAGCCAATTTTATTATTTTCTCTATGCCAGATTTAGCTTTGTTTTTATTTGCGTCACTGTATTGTAAATCAGAATATTTGTGATTATTTAGTAAATACTTATGTGTCCTAGTTATAAGTAATTGGAGAAATATTTTGCCGTAATTTGAAATATCAACATTCACATTATATGATGTGGATTTTGAATAATCGCCAAGACCAATAATGGGAACAAAGGTGATTTGTGGTTTGAGCCATACATCTGGAAAGTAACCTTTGTCTAGACATGTGTTGAACAATAATTTTAAAAACTCTGGCTTGATCATATTACATTTATCTATTACTTTAAATGGAATTGTATCATTTTTAAAATGAAAAAGAGTTTTTAATTTTCTAATAATAGTAGATATTTCATTGATTTCAAATTTTGAATCATCATTCGTTGTAATTAATGTTTCAAAATTATTAATAATTTGACTGTCACCATTTACATTTATTATTTTTTTAGGGAACAAATCATTTAATATTTTTTCTAAAGTATCTGTATTAATTTTATTTGTTTGCTTTATTATTTGAAATAACTCTTGGGATAAAAATGAATTGTTAATTAATATTTCACATTGACTAAAATCATATTTAATCAAGCGGGTCAAAAATAATTTAAATTTATCAATACACGTTATACTGATTATAGCTTGTTGATTTGGATCATCATCATAGTTTTGTATTAATTCAGATGACCAAGTTTCATAATAATTTGCATCTGATTGTATCAATGGTATGTTATTATGACATAATTTATTTAATTTACTTTGAAATTTGATAATATCTAAGTTTATTACATTATTTGTTGGTTTATCATATTCAAAATTTATTTTTAGATTTTTACATAATAATTCAAACGTGTGCCATGTGGTATCGCGAAAATTATATTTTAATCTTTTAAACGGATTCTCAATTTGAAAATTATTAGATATATCAAAGGTTATATATTTATGGTCGGAAAATGGATCTTCTTGGTCAACCCGCCAATTCTTTATATATCGATTTAATGAATAATTTGATAAGGTTAAATCAATCCAACCCTTACCGTTACCACCTGGCTTAACGAACGTTGGAATGCCCTTGTTGTTATTATGAAAAATTAAATTATTTACACATATGAATTCTAATAATATTTCACCACGTCCCTCAGTTTTATGCGCGTACCACACTTTTGAATGGGCATTTGTGTCCGAGCATAATAATAAATATTCTGGTTGTAATTTATTAATTGTCTTTTGTAGATATTCAATATCTTGATTAAACTCAGGGTGAATTAAAGCGTTTTTCTCAGCCTTTGATTGAACATGATCACTATCAATATCATTATTATGAATATCATTATTATGAATATCATTATTATCGATATCGTTATTTTCAATATCATTATTATCAATATCATTATTATCAATATCAGTATTTTCAATATCACTATTATTATTATCTTTATTAATAACTTTATGTTTTTTATATGGTGGTAAGTAAGCGTTAAATATTGTAATCTTTATATTATTTAATGTTAAATCAACAATCGTTAAAATATCTGTTGAATCAGTTTCGTTGAATTCAGTAAAATTATTGATGTTTCTTGAAATTAATACACAGCACCTTGGTCTTCTTGTTTCTCCGTTTCTAGATTTGTCTGATTTAAAAACAATATATCTTGTTAATTCAAAACATGTAATATTAACGTTACTAAGGGCACCAACATAAGGCTCCTGGATTAAGGCAATATCAATTTTATTTTGATCAAGATAAGTCACTAAGCGTTTTGTAGCATGTGCCGAATGATTTAAATTTATTTGCACAACTTTCATAACAAACATTTTAACAATATTATATAATTTACATTATTTATAATGTCGTATATTTTATTAAAAATTTAATAATATTAATACATTAAGACTGCATTAGTTGAATGCACGACATCTTTAAACAATAATAAATTCAAATTCAAATTAAAACATTTTAAAAATTAATGAATAGTTATTAAAATTCAAGTAAATATTTTACGTATATTCAGAATAACACATACAGTAGTCTGTATAAAAACAGCCCCACGCCTCCCAACCCCCTTCTAAACCAAGGCGATTATTCCCATAATTTTCTATAAAAACTTAGGATTATTATAAGCATATCCATATATTTTTACTAAATTATTTTGAGACGTTGTTGAATTGTTAGTGAAAACAAAATTATACAATAACTTTTGATAATAATTATCTAATATTTTTATTTTATATGTTATGCAGTATTCATAAAACTAATTAAGAATCATGCAATAATTTTATTGCTTATAAAAAATTTTAATTAATAATAAGTAACATGATTATATAGCTTAAATAACTCTAGTAGCTCTATTAATACCAATTACAATTTATTTAGTTGTATTTAGTAAAATTAAATATATTATTATAGGTTATTATTATAAGTTATTTAAAAGTATATGTTTCTTAATAATAATATAACTAATTATTATAACAACTCAAATTACCCTGTTTCACGCCGTATAGTGCGCTTTTAATATTTACAAAAACTTATGTTTTATCCTCAGATAGTGCGCCCCATCGTATAGTGCGCACAGATTTACATTAATAAATACATAGGTATAAATGAATGTAAACTAAGAGCTTTACGGCTAATGCTTATCTGAAATATTTAGGCATAAGCTTAAGACAAGGTTTATTTTAAACATAAGGATTTAAATGTAAAAACAGTTTTATATAACATTTTTAAAATCAGGTTTTGCTTATATTAGCCCAATTTTCTCAAATTATATATTTTTATTAAAAATTATTTAATTTCATTTATAATGTTGTATAGTCGATGTGAAATTTAATTTTCTATTTCTTTAAAACTAGTATAAATAAAAATTATTTTATCAGATAATGCGCACCCATCATATAGTGCACCCCTTACTTTTTTCAAGAAAAATCACTTTATTTCTCAGATAGTGCGAGCACTATATGGCGTGAAACAGGGTATATGATATTATATATCATTACATAAAATTTTTATAAGCAATAAAATTTTATATATTAGATTAATTTTTAAATGACTTAATTAGTTTTATTAATATAGCATTGCATTTATAATTATTTGTATAAAAATAATAAATACTTAATATTAAAGTTATCACATATTTTTTATATAAACTTTTACATTTTATTCACAATTTTAATATATGATTGCATATTTAAAAATATATAACACATACATATAGAAAGAAATTTAAGAAAATTTTATGTTTTACATAAAATTACTATCAAATGAGTGGCACAATTGAAAAGGTAGTATTGAATGCTATAAGCGAGAGTGCAATTAATCTCAAGTTTTGCCCAATAATTCATTCATTTGTGTGCGTATTATGAGTGAAACATAATTTTTGCCGAATATTCTTGTTTTTAATTAATATATAAAATTTATTACCCTCATAAGTGCTTCATAGGCAGTCTAATATTTAAAATGTCATATATTTAGTATAGGGATAAGCCAGTGCTATACAGAGGTATGTGTTTATTGTATGTAGACTGTACCCAAAATTTAAATAGTATAGTGAGTATAGTATACTAGTATAATTATTGTGCTTTATTTACAGTCTATATACATTCAATAAACACTTACATGATAATGATCATATATGGATATAAAACGAAAGTGTTACCAATAAAGAGTTATTAATTTATATATAACAAATTATTAACGCCATATATGCACTGTAAAAGTCAAATGCAAAGTTAGACAAATCATATTTAGAACATTTATTATAAGGTTATAAATAAGTTATTTGAAATAATATTAACTCAATATTATATATATATAATTTATATACACTATATTTTATATATTTATTATGGGAATAATATTCGCATTAGGAATTATGCCCAGGCATGGTGTTACAATACTTTTAAATGTAACCTAAAAATATGCTGTTTGAATATTATTAACAGTCTTTGATTATATTTAACACACACACACACACACAGACGGCAAATAATTATATATTTCTACAGCATTGCTTGTAAACATCAAAGTGTTTATACGTACCATACACCCAAAAAGAATATTCTGTATTAGTCTTAACACACATACATAACATATGAAAGTATAAAGTAAGCAATTCAAACATGTCTTTAACATTTAATGTTTAGTTCATTTAACAAGCCTTTTATAGTTATGTTTATATAATCAATGTTTATATATATATATTATATAAACATCTATATAAACTATGTTATAATATAATTATTTCTAAAACTCATTTTATAAGGCAAGTATTTACTTTATATTTGTAATCGTTTTTTCATATACACAACACTCCAATAAATAATTTTATTGATCATTTTGTTTATAAAGTAAAATCTGTTTACTGTATATATTTATAATATTGTAGAATTATATATTAAATTAACAAAATAAATGTTACATCATGTAATTTTTAAATTATTTTATTATTAACAACACGCAGCAATACAATGAAATTATACAATGTTTTATGTACCTGTTCAAAAATTAAAATGAATATTAAATACAATGGTGTCAATACTTTTAGGATACTTTTAGCAAATACCATAAAATAATTTTTACTCATTATGTCTTTAATAATTTTGATTAACTCTAATACAAACTATGCTTTTTTATAAAGAACCTGGTTATTGATAGAAGAATGTTATATGTTTTATTTATATAACATAAATAATAATTAAAACTGGTAAAATTAATTAATAAAATTTAATTTTAAAACTTATTTAAAGTTTTAATGTTACCTTAGAATTATTATATAAATTTTTAAATAAATGTTTATGTAACTTATTATAATCCAATATACACATTAAAATTTTTCTTAAGTTACATTAATTTATTTTATTTAAAACTATATATGACCCTAATTAAAGTGATATAAAATTGTTTAAAAATTAATTTATAATTAATATTTTTAAGCAACAATTAAAATTTTAGCCATACAGTAAATAAAATAATTATAAATAATAAGTAGCTTGCTAAATGATAAGCATCAGCATTATTACTTATGTTACATTCAAAATTCCAATCAATTGGATATAAATGGTGCACGATAATATTCAAAACACTTAAATCACAATTTAAATTATCACCACCTTGACAAACATTAATATTCACTTGTTAATTTCATATACGCGTGAAACATGAGAATTTTTAGCCGAAAATAATTTGAAAACAAATTTACCCTGAACAAAAGTAATTCAAACAGTAAGGCTGATCCATAAGTGGGTGGGAAGTCGTAACCGCTTAGTATTCGCATTATTACGGCTATATTCAGGTCGTGCGTTGAGTACGTATATACAGCGTGTTGCAGCATTAGGTACCATGTTTGCGGGCTTATATCTCAAAAACTAAATGAGATGGAATATTATTGTAAAGTGGGTTTATAACAGTAATGTATGGGAATTTAAAATCCACATTGATCA
>CAJPVJ010001435.1:0-16465 GCA_905397405.1 Oppiella nova | reverse complement strand
CAATTATTAAATTGTATTGAATAAGGTGTTCCCGTGTTCACTACAGTCTCGTTGTGATAGAAGTATCGCACAAAATAATTGTTGGTATCGTTATTATTATAGACTTTCCTGTGGTGTAATTCAATGAAAATTGTAGCACCAAATGGTAACAATTTATCATTGAATATATTCATAGCCTGCATGAATAATGCCATATGTTAGTAGTAATATCTAAACTTATTGTTTTTAAAAGTAAAACATTACATGAGTTTAAATATTTTTAAAGAAATACACTTTTATATGACTACATGTAATGCAAACATACAGGTGTATGATCTCTAAGGCAGTTAAGTCTATAATGATTGAATAATTGAATGATTGAAGGTCACTTTGTTACTGATGTACTTCATTGTATACAATTACCTGCAATACAATTATAGTCCACTTTAGAAATACAGTGATATAATGATATTTACTGTTTAACAGTAAAAGACTTTTATTAATACAATAATTAAATCAAGTATTAGAAAACATTTGATTATATTATAATTTATAAATTAATATCTATAAACATATTAAAATTCTTATACTTAATTTATTTGCAAATAAATAGTAAATATAATTACATAACTGCATTTCTTAATTGGACTCCAGGTAATAACATGTACTGGATCAGATTCAGGTGCATCAGTAACGGAAAGACCTTCAAATTAAAAGTTATTGTAAACTTCATAACTGCATTTCTTAATTGGGCTCCAGGTAATAACATGTACTGGATCAGATTCAGGTGCATCAGTAACGGAAAGACCTTCAAATTAAAAGTTATTGTAAACTATTCTGACGCTATGTTAGAAATGTCCTTAAGTTTGCATCACTTGTATTAATATATCGTTTCAATCACTTTAAAGTACATATAAAGTACATATGATAATACATATAAAGCATATGTTGAACAAAAAATTAATAAAAAGTTTTGCTTAAGTTTGAAAACTCAAAAACAATATCAATTCAAATATAATGTCCATGTCATTTGATTTCACGGGAAAGGTAGTATTGGTGACGGGCTCGAGTTCAGGTATCGGTGCGGCCACAACACTGCTATTCTCGAAATGTGGGGCACAGGTAGTGGTGACGGGACGTAATCAACAGAATATCAGTCGAGTGGCCAAAGAGTGTGCGGAAGTGTCGCCCAAACGACTCAAACCTCTGGAAGTGGTGGCTAAGGTAGTATTGGTGACGGGCTCGAGTTCAGGTATCGGTGCGGCCACAGCACTGCTATTCTCGAAATGTGGGGCACAGGTAGTGGTGACGGGACGTAATCAACAGAATATCAGTCGAGTGGCCAAAGAGTGTGCGGAAGTGTCGCCCAAACGACTCAAACCTCTGGAAGTGGTGGCAGACGTTTGCAAAGAGGATGACTGCAAACGACTCATCGCTTCAACGGTTAAAGAGTTTGGAAAACTTGATATTCTGGTGAATAATGTCGGCGCTACTAAATCCAGTAATGTCTACGATGACAATTACTTGGAGAATTATAAATGGAACCTGAACACTAATCTCGATTCTGTGGTCTATATGACTCATTATTCTGTCACTCATTTGGAGAAAACCAAAGGAATTATAATTAATATTTCGGGCGTTAAATCCGCGCAAACGGTATGTTTATAATTATAAAATGATATTACTATCAATATTATAATATAAATATAATTAATTTGTTATAATTAGAGCCGTGGGATGTCTGCCTATAGTATGACTAAAGTGGCGGTCGATATGTTCACAAAAAGTATTGCCGTAGAGTTGGCCGACAAAGGAATTCGTGTCAATTCTATAATGTATTTATATTTCAATCACATATTTATTATGAAAACTATTTCTAAACATAATTTTGATGACAGTTGTGGTGCCGTTAAGACCGAGGGTTTGATACACGCGGGCCTAACACAGCAACAATTTCTATAATGTATTTGTATTTCAATCACATATTTATTATGAAAACTATTTCTAAACATAATTTTGATGACAGTTGTGGTGCCGTTAAGACCGAGGGTTTGATACACGCGGGCCTAACACAGCAACAATCGGACGCAACATTTGCAGCGTTAGGTGCGGCCACACCTCATGGACAGCCCGCTAAACCATCTGAGATCGGATACGCTGTCATGTATTTGTGTAGCGATGAGGCATCGTATGTGAGGGGATCTAACTTTGTGGTGGACGGTGGCTGGTTGGCAGCCAACACCACTTACTTGCCTTAAATATATTTACTTTTATTATCTTTTAATTTTAAAATAATTAATCACAATTTGTATTTGCATAATCATTTATATTGTATTTTATTTGAAAATATTAAATTACATAAAATATAGTATACTGTAGTAGTAATTCCAGATTAAAATAATATTTATTTAATTATTACGATACAAATAATTATTAATCTAATAATTGATTGCATTCTTTGTCAAAGTCTTTATCTTCAAACACTAACCCTTTAGTCAAATCCATGTAATCATTGAGCGGACAGTCAGTCTTAGAGCCACAATCACGCCATTCAAGTGAATGAGGATTTTCTGTGCCAACGATTGTCTCGTTTTTATAGAAAACTTTTACGAAATAATCAAAGGTTTTCGGGTTTTGGTGTAATTCAAAGAAAAGAGTGGCTCCGAAGGGCACCATTTGGTCGTTGCATATGTTCAGGGCATACATGAGTGCAGCGACATGTGTGTCGTGTGTTGAATACAGGTATATCTTTTTAGTATTGGTCCTATTGGTGACACTTTTAAAATTGTTATTTAATTCTCGGATTAAACCGCCGGCTTCTAGCTTATGGATGACACGACTGTCCCAATAGTATCGGAAGGAAAAGAGGGTCAACTCCGACAACTGGTCCACAATATGCTTCTGTTGCTCCTTAGTCCACGTCTTTTGCCAAATATAATTGTCCGACAATTCAATGCTAAGGGCGTCGTTCAAAAGGGTCGCATCGTATGGACTCTCAATAGGTTGACCTACTATTTCACTCAAATTCTTGAACAGTTCACTATATGTAGCAAATTTCTCCTTGATGAATGTCTGGTTAAAGATTCTCAGTCTCTCCAAGTCGACAGCCAAACAATGTTTAGACTTAAAATCATTTTAAATGTATATATAATACATGGAATTGTCAAATATTTTGTATGAAGTCTTACATTACAGACGTTGTCGTCATCGATGGGCATAAATGTTTGAATAGGAAATGGTTGCCACACCTGACCTAACTTGGCGTCGGTCTCATTGCCCCACTGCCACTCCTTTTGTTTGGGTGGATAGGCACCGGCTAATATATTGGCAGCACTTTCTATGCACCGATCTATTATTGAACTCCTGGCGTACACCTCTCGGGGCGAGTATTTGTCGCCCAAATAGTCGCTATACTCTTGTCGTATGAATTCTCCCAACTTATACATCCGATACTTGCCTTTAGTGGTCAGTTCGCCCAAACCCTCCACCCAATACTTGGGGTCCTGATAGGGGTCATTGTGAGAAAAATAGCCAGGAGTGCGGTCTCCGTGTCTGTTCACTATTTGCAAGAGTTTTAGTGTTGAGATGTCGTGATCTGGCCATTGATCCGATGCTTCAATTGAAATAAAATAAACACAAAATATATAAATTAAAGTTTTATGCATTTTTCGAGATATATCAACTGGAAAATAATGAAATCTTATTTTAAATGTATTTAACATTAATTCTTATAGTATACTCTTACTTTAATAATTATCGCAATAAAATTGATAATAACTATAATTAGATATAATTTGACATTTAAAACTACTATTAAATAAGATATTGAATAAAAGTATTTATAAATATAAATAATATTAATATTGTAGTCAATGTAGTTCTTTAATAAGACATTTATAATAATAAAAATTAAGCTATTTTTAAATTGTGGAATTAAAAATAAATTTTATATTTTTAGTATTTTTTATACTAGAGCTTGAAATATCTTATACAGTATAAACTTAATATTTTATATTACATTTAACAACCTTGAGCATTTAATCAATTATCAATACTTTGTATATTTTTCTTATCTGTATAAAAGTGTCCTAATACAATAACATTTTAATATACCTTTCTCAATGAAAGTTTCACTATAGGCTGTACTGTCTAGTTATGATTTGTTATAATGCTTAATATTTACGCTAATTATAAAATTATTAATATTAAAATAATTGAAATTCAAATTCTTAATTATTAAACAATTTAATTTATTTACATATTTATCATATAATTTTAAATACAAATAATTATTAATTTAATTCCACAAAATTTTACAATTCAATATTTAAATAAAATTTATATTATGATAAATAATCAACAAAGACATAATTAAATTCAAACTTAAACTCAGTTAAATATCATTGCATTCTTTGTCAAAGTCATCATAAATAACATATTGTGTTGAATTAATATATTCATCGAAATGACAGTCAAACTGATGGCCGCAATTGGGGAACGATAGGGGATATGGAGTTCCAGTGAGTGTCTCGTTGTGATAGAAAAGTCTTACGAAATAATCGGCTTTATTGGACTTATTCTGGTGCAACTCAAACAGTAGGGAAGCGCCGTATGGAGGGTTGACATCATTGTAGACATTGAGGACATGCATGAGAGCACCCACCAGTTCATGATGTGTTGAATAGGCATATAATTTAACTTGCTCCTTCTTATGTTTGAGCACTTTATTAAAATTCTTATTCAACTCCTCCACCAAACCTCCGGACCTCAACCGCATGACTACAGGACTGCCGTATAAGTACTTCATTTGCATGAGTTGTGTTTTGGACAACTGGTCCACCATTTGCTTCTCCATATCCACTGACCATTTACTCGTATTCCAGAAGCGGTTGTTCTCTACCTCTTCACTCAGAGATTTATATAAATCGGTCGCCGACTCGATGTCTGTGATGTTTGGCCCACAATTTCACTGAATTTCTTATAAAAATCTTTATTATCCTCCAAAAACTTCTTAATAACAGTTGTGTTGTACACTCTATCCATTTCATTGTCTATTGCCGGACAGTCAGCTTTCTATTTGGGTTAAAAAACTTAATAAATACAGTAATATTGATATTAATATGCTATCAATTATAACTTATAATTGTTTATGGTTAATGATGGATATAATAAATATCTATTGGTAATAAAACATTAATTTTATTTAATGGTTCACCTCATCTAACAATAGGTCCTCCTTTTTATCCAACACTGTATTGATGGGAATGGGTTGCCATAACCGACCCAATGATGCGTCCACTCCTCTATTCCATTGCATATCCGGTGCTTTTGGTGGATAAGCACCGGCTAATAGGTTGGCTATACTTTGAATACACCTCTCGGCCGCAGAACTCCTGGCGTACACCTCTCGGGGCGAGTATTTGTCGCCCAAAAAGCCGTTATACTCTTGTCGTATGAATTCGCCCACTTTATACAACCTATACATCCCAGTACTTGTCAGATATCCCTGTCCTTCGGGCCAATACTTGTCATCACCGAAGGGATCATTAGGTGGGAAGTCGCTTGGACTTCGGTCTCCATGGCGTTGAACTATTTGCAACAATTTAAGAGTCGATATGTCGTGGTTTGGCCACCGGTCCGATGCCTCACTTGAAAGCATACATATACCCAATATGTAAAATGCAATGAAAACTATCCACATTTTGTTAAAGAAACAAGCTATTTTTTTTAACTTTAATACTGTGTTTATTTGTTAAGCCTTTTTATATAATATTGCGATATTTTTATTATCATAATTAATACGAATTAACAATAACTTGCAGTGAATTAAATTAAATAAGATTAGATTTTTAAATTGGCACATCTTAAATTAAATATAAATATGGTTGTAAGTGGCTAAATATCTGTTAAAATTAAATATTTTGCTTTGGGAAAAATAAACTTAATTTCTAATTATTGCTATTGGTTTATAAGTACAGTAAAATGTTTATGAAAAATTATAACAGTATTTAGTATATTATACTATATTTAGTAATTTAATGTTATTAAACTATAATTTTAAATATATTGTATGTAAATATATAATTCTGTAAGTTTAAGTTTATCAATTTTGCCACCCTGACTTTGAGGTATTTCATAATAAATTTATCAATTCATATTCATTAATTCATAATAAATAAATAAAATTATTAAAGTTTAACACATAAAATATCAACTTACTGGTAATATTTAATAAATTCTGCAACCCTAACCATAAAAATAAAATAATTTAGTGTATATGATAAATATTGATATAATAGTGCGAAATATTTAATCAATTGTTTTAAAAGGAGCATTTATTGATTAAATGGTACAAAATACAGTATAAGTTACTGTGTATGTTTATCAATTAAGCAATGTATAAATTATTTTCATATACTGTACAATATACATTATGATATAGATATGATAAAACGAAATCCGTATTTGCAAAGTGCATTAATAGTTTGCAGGAACCATTATAATCTTGAAGCAACTATTAATAATTGCAGTATATTATACTTATAAATAAATATCAAAATATTTTTAAATATTTAATTTAAATCTTTAATTTAACTAATTTTAAAGTAATTTATTAAATATATAAGCATTTAATAATTGTGTAAGCCTAAAACCATTTAAAGGTTTTTGCTATGTAGCGTTTACTGTATATGAAATATTTATTAAACTTCTATCATACATTTATAATGAATAAGTTTAATAAATATTTCATATACAGTAAACGCTACATAGCAAAAACCTTTAAATGGTTTTAGGCTTACCCAATTATTAAATTTAAAAACTCATCAATTAATTTATTATATAAAACATTTACAATAATAAGAATTGCATTTGTTTTATAGATATTTATATAAATATTATATAATTTATATTAATATAAAATATATTTAACTCACTTAGGCATTACTAGTGCCAATGAATTTCGGGTGTAGATGTATAAAACTATTACATTAAACAGGTTTTACAGGTGAAAGTAAAGGGTGTTAGTACAGATAAATGTTTATGACATAAACTTTATGTTATATTTTCAATAAAATAAATATTTTGTACCCGAAATTCATTGGCCCTGGGCTTTACATTCGGCATCAAAGTCATCATAAATTAAATGTTGAGTTGATTTAACGTATTCATCGTAATTACAGTCAAACTGATTGTGACAATGAGGTAATGATAGGGAATATGGAGTTCCAGTCAATGTTTGATTAAAATAGAAAAGTCTTACGAAATAATCGTATGCTTTGGTCTTATTCTCGTGCAATTCAAACAGTAGGGCCGCACCATAGGGTGGGCTTATATTATTATATACCCCGAGTGAATGCATAAGACTACCCACCAGTTCATGATGTGTTGAATAGGCATATAATTTGAGTTTCTTTTTCTTATCTTTTAAAACTTTCCCAAAATTCTTATTCAACTCCTCCACCAAACCTCCGGATCTCAACCGATTGATTATAGGACTGTCCCAATGGTATTGCATTTGCATGAGTTGTGTTTTAGATAACTCGGCCACCATTTGCTTCTCAATATCCACTGACCACTGACTGGTATTCCAGTAGTAGTTGTGATCCAACTCTAACTTTAAAGTCTTATATAAATCTGTTGCCGACTCGAGATCTGTGATGTCTTGGCCCACAATTTCACTCAATTTCTTATACAAGTCTTTGTTTTCTTCTAAAAACTTCTGAACAACAGATGTCTTGTCTATTCTCTTCACTTCGTTGTCAACCGCTGGACAGTCAGCCTTCTGTTAGATTCAAACATACAATAAATATGTTAAATATTTAATTATATTACAAAATCAAATGTTTATATACTCTACGGTACTCTTAAGCATTTACTCTTATTTTAAATATTTTTAATTTTATTACAATTATTTTTTAATATATTTCAATGGTTTACCGCATCCAGCAATAAATCCTGGGTTTTATCCAACACTGTATTGATGGGAATGGGTTGCCATAGTTTACCCAACGGTGCATCAGCCCCTTTACTCCACTGCTTATCCGATGCAAGTGGTGGATAAGCACCGGCTAATAGATTGGCTAAACTTTCAATACACCGATCGCTGGCAGAGCTCCTGGCGTATACCTCTCGGGCCCAGTATTTCGGCCCCAAATAGGTATTGTATTCCTGTCGTATAAATTCTCCCATTTTATACAACCTATACTTGCCATCACTGATGAGATCTCCCATGCCGTCGGGCCAGTACTTGTCATCATTAAAGGGATCGTTAGGTGCAAAATCTTTAGCATTTCTGTCTCCGTGTCGGTGAACTATTTGCAAGAGTCTGAGAGTCGATATGTCATGATTTGGCCACCGATCCGATGCCTCACTTGAAAGCAAACATACAGTCAGTACATAAAACAGATTTAAAAATATTTGCATTTTATTAAAATAAGCAAAATTAAATATTTTAAATTTTTTCACTCTTGTATTACATTAATATTTGAGACCTATTAATATATTCCGAAAATTTTAACTTTTATATAATGTGGGTTAATTTTTATCAATAAAATCAATACTTCGATCATAAATCGCACCGAATTAAACTAAATTGAATTATTAAATATGATATGAAATAACTCTTTAGACTTAGTGATCATTTAATGGTAAATTGAATTATGTATTTAAATGTACACACCTTCAACCCATTATTGATCACATGTTCAGTTTGTGTGAAACTTTCATATCTATTGTTTTTTGGACGGTTAGGGGAGTGTCACTGATTACAAAGTAAATTAATTTATTTGATAATCAATATATATTTGTACTCACAGAATCGGCACTTAAATATTATGTTTAATAATTATAATTTTTTTATTTTAATAAAATTTAATACAATTATTTTATTTACCTTAGTTAACTAAGTTTCTATATTAAGATATTTATTTGTAATATTAATAATGTTAAAATTAGTCACAATTTAGAATTATTTATAAATTATATTTATTTGTTTAATATTATCTCAACCAGTACATTTCTATTCTTATTGATATATAAATAGCTATTTTAATATTTAATCTTAAGAACTGTTAAATTGAATTGTATCACACTGATTTGCAGTTAATTTAATGTGATCTTAGATTTGTAGTTCAATTTCATATGCATCTGTAAACTGTATCTTATGAAAATTATCGTATCTAAATTCTTATAGATGAATTATACAATCTCATTTAATTAAAAGATAAATTAATATTCTATATTACATTTACATGTATCAAAAAATTGAATTACTCTAAATTTACCAAAAATGAGTTTTTAGTCAAAAAGCTTTGTTGAAAACAATTTTAAATAAATCTTATTACTTAGAGAATTTAAGGTTATATAACATTAGGACAAATAATCTAAAATGTAATTTTTCCTTTTGTGTTTATTAATTATTTTGTTATCCTCTGATAATATTTGTATTTCATAAAAGACACACCTGATGCACACCCATTCACAGGTACTCATAAACTAATACAAAGAGTTTCTTTCATAATATTGATAAGATTAGTTAAATTATAAGTAAATTATATTATATTGTTGTATAGTGTTAAAAATAGCTATACTGTATTATTATATTAATATATTATAAATAATTTTACTCATTTGATAAAAAATCTGATATAATTAACATTAATAAACGGATTTTATATTATAAATTTTTAATTTGAATAGAAATTATTACATAATTTTTATACCAATATAAAAAGTTTCTAAAATTCTTTAAAGTACGGAATAAAAACTATAGAAAATAATTAGTAATTAATAACACATATAGTATTACTTTACTGTTGATTAACATGTTTTCAAAGTGTTTTCATTGCAATTACTAAAATTACTTTGATCATTAAAATCCAGATCATTCAAACACCTTAAATATTCAACTCTCGTTAATAGTTTCGGATACTTTTTAAGCCAATAATTCCTGCAATCATTACAATCAATAGCTATTGAGTCGAAAATGAGTTTATTATTACTGTTGACTACAAGAAAAGGCAAAAATATCTTCTCGTCAATGGTGGCAATGGATCTGTATTTAGGAGTCGACTGTATGTATAGATTAGTTGGCCGTTGAATGTTATACAAAGAGTTTGTGGCAAATATGGACTCATTGTTAGTGACAGTCATGTTGTGATCCACATATGATTTCCAATTCAAATACAAATCCATTGTCTTATTCTTAGGCTTTTCAAACGTGAACGCGTTGTCCGGTATATAGTCTATGGACGTGTCAGTAATCTCAAGTCTATCCAGGTTGTTTAGCGTACAAAAGGCATTGTCGCCCAACTTTGTGAACGCCTGTCCACAGAATACCAGTTCCGAGAGTCGATTCTGGTATCCGTTGATTGACTTGAAAGCCTTCGCCGGTATTTGTGTGAAGTTATTATTGTAGAGATATATGCCCTCAATGTTCACGAATTTGCTGAATATCTCGAAAATCAAGTCATCCTGTGATGAAAGTCTTGTGTTGTTTATTAAGTATAACTTTCTTGTCATCAAATTGGTGGACGTGAAGGCATTCCTGTGTATTTCAACCAGGTTATCACAATTTTCTATTATAATCCATTCAAATGTGATGTCTTTGAATGTGTTTTCCTTTAATTCGCTGATAAGCGTATTATTCAAGTAAAACAATTTGAATGATTTCTCGCTTTTTGTCAAATTGTGTTTCAATTTGTCAAATATTTCGACCAAATCTAATGGATGATTGCCATCACATCTGATACCCAGACCACTAAACCCACTCTCATGTGAACAAACACACGGCCAAAGTAGGTCTTTGTTGGGACAGTCGGCACATAATGTCTGCCAAATTAATGCCAAATTTACAATTAAACTGATAATGACCGTGGGCAGAGCTGTAAAATGAAGCAAGATCAAAATTGGGTAATTATAATAACTGTTGTTTATTTGAAACTTACTTTTGACCATTATATTACTTTAATTTGTAATGAATGAGTTAAAAATAAAGACATTAACTGTATAATCATTTAAACTTTTCAAGATAAGATATTATCAGTTTAATATTTGTGTGTCAAAAGTCAAGTACTGTATAATATATTTTGGGTTTGTGTCAGTGGGGTAATCATGGCCAGATTTTTATGTGTATAAACAGATTTTTACCCTAATATTTTTTTTATACTGTACAATCTGTACAATTGTATAATAATAACCAGGAACTGCTATGAATATTTTGTATTTATTTAGGAAGTGCCTGAAATATTTAGACCTAAATCTCTGGCATATATTTAAGAAAATACAGTTTTGATCCTGGACCACAAATAAACCGGACTTTTCTTTGTCTTACTTCAAGGAAAATAAATATTAAATTAAAGAGTATTATCTCAAAGTTGTTTATTTGGTTTTAATCAGACAATACAAACATATTTTATTTGTCCTAAAAGTAAGAATAATTTACAATCACTTAAAACATCAAAAATAGTCACAATTAATAAAATTCATTTTACTCATGAAATGTCTGCCGTTTAAACACTTGATGTTTAAAAGTTGTGGCAATAGTTGAGGATATCTTTTAAGCCAATAGTTAAGACAATTATCGCAATCAAAGTGCTCTTCTTTCAAGTCAATCACATTATTAGTGTTTGACAACAAAAATGGCAAAAATATCTCTTCTTCTAAATACGTGATCTGATCGGCACTTTGGCTGTGACTTAGGTCTAGATATACCGGCCTTTGAATGTTGGACAGGGAGTTGACGGAGAAGCCGGCGCTCTGTAGCAATGGATTCATATAAAGTCTTAAATATAGCGTTTCATTAGAGGGATCCTCGGATTGAAAGGCATTTTCAGGGATATAACAAATGGTGGTTCCGATGATAAACAGATGGTTGAGGTTATGAAGTGATGTGAAGGCGTTGTCACCGATTTTACCAAATGAATGGCCCGATAGTATAATATCGGTTAACCTCTTCTGATAACCCATAATAGGTTTGAAAGCATTTTTAGGATAAACAGCCTATAATCACAAAACATGTCTTTAATGAAGTTACAAATCTTTAAACGACTTATATAGCTTTTAACTTACTAGCCCACTTGACTCGGCACCTAATAGGGTATAGAGGTCTGCAAAACACTGTAAATTGGTTGCCGTGAAGGCGTTCCTATGAATGGCTGATAAGTTAAGACAGTCTCTGATGACAATCTCGTCAAACGTGATGTCTTTGAATGTGTTTTCTTTCAACACATTTATGGCCGTATTATTCAATTGAAATCTTTTGAAATGTTTTTTATCGTCCCGTAGATTGTGTTTCAATTGTTTGAACATTTTGGGCAAATTTATGTCTAAATTTCCACCACAACTGATAGTGTCATCACTACAACTACAGGGAGTGATGAGCTCACTGTCCGGACAGACACTTGATATACCCCTTATGTTAAGGGTTAACACCAATATTAAAATCATTTTACTGGTAATCATAAACATGTTTACGATTTCTAATAACAGAGAAAAATTTTATTCTATTTTAACAAAAATATCTAAACTCAGCAAATTTTAAGTATAAGAAAAACACACTGTATTTGATGCACTTTTCTGGGATAATCTTTTTTTGTTAAGGATTTACATTTCAATATTTGTTTGCAATACTTTTTCATTTTATAAATTAAATATTAAAGAACATAAAAGGTTAAGAAACCTCAAAATAAATAGATAATATAAATACAGAATTTAATTTGTATTAATTTATTTTTAGTAATTTTAATATTTACAATGTTTTCTTATATTTCTTTACAATATATTTACAATATAAAAATACTTATTAAAATACAATATACTGATTACAAAATATTTATTAAATCAATAATACACATGTACAAACACATGTATAATAAATATTTTACATAATAAATTGTATAATATTTACATAATTACATAATATTTTGTATAATAAATTATAAATATGTATAATTAAATATTTGTATTTTATGTAAACATTTATTTGTCACGAGTAGGGACTTTACGTCCGGTGTTAGTCATGTATTGATTTTTTAGTAAATATTATTCAAAAAATTATACAATTGTAGTGTCTTAGAGTTAGTGTATAAATAGAATCTATTTAATAGATATACAGTAATTTATCATTCAATCAAAAATAAGTTAATGATTTTATAAAATTACATTGATATTCTAATACTTTATAAACCTTAAATAATATGAATAACGTGATTATTGCTACCAATAATGTGAGCCATTTATCTGTTTTTATATGATTGTGTAATTATAAAATAAATATTTAATCGGTTATCAATTGACAGCAACCTCCCTATGTTTATCTCAACAAATCTGGTCACAAGAATCCAACATTTGTAAAAGGACTGGACGTTCATATAATAAAAGCATTTCAAAAAGTATATAACTTTAGCTATGACATTTTAGATTGTAATGGAAAATGGGGTTCAAAGGTAGAAAATAACTGGACCGGAGTTGTTGGCATGTTATTCAGAAATGTAAGTATGTTACATTTGCTTTAACTATAGTTTTATTAATATTGTGTATAATTAGCAAGCTGATATAGGCATTAGTGGTATGACGTTAACGGCTGAACGTGTTGAAGCAATCGATTATTTATATCCCTATGAAATCGATTCGTACACATTCACAGCCCCTCCACCCACACATCGACTTTATATTAATTTAACCGAAATTTTTGATATATTTATTTGGATTTCTGTTTTTATTTCACTTTTGGTATTATTTATTATCATGAATTTAATTGCGAATGAGACTAAAATGAACCTGGCAATGTTTTGGCATTTAATAATTATTCTTCTTAAACAACCATTTTCTGTAAAAATTAAAATACTGTCTATTAGATTTATAATGATTAGCTGGGTGTTAGTGTGTTTTGTATTAATATCTCACTATTCAAATATTGTCTATTCGTTTATTACAAATCCACAAGAAATTAATATTAAAACAATTGTTGACCTTGCTAATGCTTGTATAAATAACAATATCAGGATTCTTACTTTTAATGGCTCATTAATTACTTCACTTCTAAAGGTATAAATATACTTTATTTTATATATATCTTAAATGTATATTTAAATGTATTTAAGAACAAAATGGACAATTTGTACGACAAGTTTGGTCATTTTGTTGAGATTAAACATTTGTCCCAGATTTATGAAATGCTCAAAAAGTGGCCTGGACAATACTCAATTGCTGGGATCCGAAAGGATATGCTAATTAGTCTTAAGCACTATAATATAACCACTAATTATGTGCCGCAGTCTAACGATCAGACATCCATTTCCCTCATTTTGGACACAATATTTTTGCGAAAAAATTTCCCATACAAACATCAGTTCAATAAAATGTGAATACTATAGCATTACTAATATTTTATATCATATTATGATAAGGTATTGTTTATATTGTATTTGTAGCCTATCATACCTAACTGACTCTGGACTAATTAACTTATGGTCAAACCAATTGTATCCCATTTTGATATAAGTAAGTATGCAACTATTTACCTCAAGGGAATTAAATTTATTTAAAGCATGTCATAAATATTACATATAAAACCCTTTATATAACCGTTATTACGATTATAACTATCTTAATCATAAAGGTGTAATTTTTAAAATATTAATAATAGTTTCTATTAAAAATATTTAAATAATTTTAAATATGGTAATGTATGTAATACAATTACAGTAATATAAATTGCATGTCTTTGATAATAATCATTATATTTTAATTTGATTTATTATTGTAATATTTTTATGTAAAATAATTTTTATACAACATTAATAATAAATAAATTTCATTCTTAATAAATGACTTTTATTAATTAGTGCAATATCAATGTCAGGTAATTTTTTATGTATTTTAGTAAACAAGTATATCATTAATTTGTAATACAAAACTTTGAGATAAATCATATTAATAGCTAAATTTACTTGCTTAATTTTAGTCAATCATATATTAATATTAATACTTGATTTCCAAACAATTGAATTATTATTTACATATTTCTTATTTTAGTACACAATTTATATTGAATGATATATAAAAATAAGTAATTTATGATAGAATTTCACAAACACAACACAAATTAAAATAACTTCAAATAAATACAAACAACATTACACTTGATATTTATTTATCCGAAGAACTCAATGGACTTGAGATACAGTACAACAATGAATGAAATCATCTGTAAATGAAAATTTACGAATTAATAAAATATACTTTTTAAGCAATCAATTACTTCATATCCTCTGAATCTGGTTATAATGAATAGCTTCCAGCAGTGAAATCCAATACGCTTTTTGGCAATCCTTTCCATTATAGACAAACACTGATGAATATAAATAAGTTAATTTTGTTAGTTAATTACGAAACATTACAATTTAATACTTACCTTGAACTTTATAGGAATGCTATGATTGACGGCACTATTCAGGGAATGAAACAATTTGTATGATCGCATGGCCTCCTTATAGATTGAGGCAGAGATTTGTATTATAAACAGCAAAATAAATGTGAAAATAATAAAGAAAAAGCCGAAAAATATTTTCACAATGATATTAACATCGGGCATAAGTATCAAATAGACGGACATCGTTATGATAATACTCATCAACAGCCATATAAGACCCAAAAACTTGGACCAATAAATACGATTATATTCAGCAATCTCTGAATAAATAGCATTGAATTCATTGCATAAATACAGCAAATCATTGGATTTGTATCGAGTCTTATACGTGAGCAGAGACTTGAGATTGAGATTAAAAAACTTAAGTTTTAGGAGTAAATAGTGGATAATCATGAAGTAGTAAATGAATTGCCAAATGATAATGCCCAGCACGTTTTGGGCGGACAGGGCCCACACCATAGTGTGCGGGGTGACCACCAAAACCAACTCAACTAACGTGCATTTAATGAGATAATTAGCGCCCACGAAGAAAAAAGCCATATATTTGTTGAGGGGAGCGATAAATAGCGCGAAACCCAGGAGTTTGCGACAAAAGGTGACCAATTTGTAGATAATCTTCCTGTCCTTCAGACCGCAAGCTATGGGCGCCATCAGACCGGCCATCATCTCAAATACTCTCAAATCCGTGGGTTGAATGCCATTCAAGTAGTTTGAAAAGTTGATGATTTGCGAGAATAGTATCAATAAGTGGCACACGAGGGACAGTATGTTAAGGGGAACGCATATACCCATAAAGAAGCCAAAGTCGCCGCCGTATAGCCGAAAGTCATGAATGGTGTGCCAGTAGTAGACAGTGGTCTCCGGTGTGAAGATGTAAAACAAATTGCGTCCAATCGATGACAACGTAAATATGAATATAACAAACGGGTTGTGAAACAGACGTCTCTTAACCGGAGATTTACTCTTATAGAGGGATAACCCGATTCGGTAGGGATGACAGTCGGCGCCCTTTATGCGCAACTTTTCGGGTAATATCTTGCCTGGATCAATTGA
>CAJPVJ010001434.1:0-16469 GCA_905397405.1 Oppiella nova | reverse complement strand
ACCATATTATATGTGGGAAACGGATGATAACTGTTTTGTTACTATTAAACACTTTGGATAATGAATGGCGAATATAATGCTCTAATTCATGGCATAGTGCTGTAATATATGGGTTTATAATGTTATTGAAACACACAATGCTTTCAAATAAATAATAAAGTCCTTTGAATTTAGGGCAATATATCAGCAAAAATATCCTTCTATACAATGCTATTGTCAAACATTTTTGAATTATTTTTGTGTGAATTCTGTTGTTTTTTGAATATTTATGTATTAGAAAGAAAATCTTAAATATTTTGATTGTGAATGAAGTGGCAAATTATTTATTTCAATTTAAATAGCCATCTATTTTATATATTTATAAATATATAGATAATGTATCATATTTTGTATGGAATCAAAAATTAAATTTTTAAAAATAAAGAAAAATTTTATTGATAATTTTTTTTATAAATGAATCGATGTCTGCATTTAAATTATATGCAAATACAATGATAATTTATTTGATTTATTATTTTGTATTGATTTTTGAATTTTGAATTTTTCATATACAATAACTTCAAAATTCTATGCATTTATAAAACTCTTTGTTGAGTTATATTTTACCCAAAAAATTTGAATGTGTTTTGAATGCATAATATTTTCAAAGCTAATGAACTTGCTGTTTTCGTTTTAATATGTAGTTGCTATTATATTTTAATGTGGTAACATGGCATTTTGTGAAAATGCTATATCTATTTATGAAAAATAACACATTGACTTATATTTATAGCCCAGAATCTATACGGAATATTTTTAATAATGCTGTTAACAACCAAAATATTTCGACACCAAAATCAATGCCCAAACAAATTGTTTGGATGTCTGCGACAAATACACAATAAAAAGCGTTAAGATATTTAGGAATAACATAAGAATTGTGTCAAAAATATTCTGATGGTATGGCTATATATGTGATAAGTTTGGAATTCTTTAGGCCAAAGAATAAAATTCTTTACTCTAAAGAGATTTATATAAAAACATAAAAGTTTGTGAACAGAATATCAATAAAATTGTGACACAAATATCCAGAGAGAGAGAGAGAGAGAGAGAGACGAGTCTAGAAAAGTCTAGAAAATCATAAAATATTGAAATGTTTTAAAATATAAAAAAATGTATACTTTTTTCTCATATAACGATCACTTATTTTCAAAGCCATTAAACAGTATTTTACAATCGTTATGATAGTATTGGGTAATGAATATAAGACCTCAAAATGAATGCCATTATAAACATAGACTGGGTATTCGTTAACCCAACCCCTTATACACATTCAAAACACATAAACCGGGGGAAATACTCATTAATCCTGAATCTCTGAAATAAATTTGAAAATAACATTTTATTATCACATAAATATTGTGACACTAAAAACACAGACAATTATTCGTACATGGGACCAGTAATCCTTGCGGTTATATGATATATACTGAATACCTATCGATAAATTGTTGCTGATATTATTTTCATTACAGAAATTCACTATCTATCTGTATAAAAGCTGAGAGAAAAATGAAACTCTCGATAGACATACCACTTATGGAAAGACATCTTATGTGCTCTTCCTTCCCATTTAGGTCTCTCTCTCTCTCTCTCTCTCTCTCTCTCTCCCTCCCTCCCTATCTCTCACTTATTTTGATTCAATACTTAATATAATATATATTTTCGCTACACATTAACTTATTTAGTGATATATAACGTATAACTTCTTTTTGAAAAACCTAATGCAATATATAATACATGTATTTGTTATCTCCCTTTCCTATAGGTCTGGAACAGTACTTTCAATCACCAATGCTTCCAATACTGATAGTGTTAGCCATAATGTTTGTGGGCATATGTGTGGCGTTAAACCTATTTAGCAGGTATGGCTTAAACAATCGATTTAATTGTACTTTTATTATATTGATATCTCATACTATATATATTGTTTGATACACTCGTATACACAGAATATTCTGTAATTTTTCAGTGCATAACAACACAAACCTTTAGAATTAGAAATAGTGTTTATAACGAGACATGTCTTAAAAACTTATTACCGGATCAGCTGTTGCTATGATTAATACAATATCATAACAACTATGATATATGTGATAAAAACTTATCAAGAAATTTATTGGGCGCAAAAATTAATGCCATTTATATATATATATCTCGACAATATTAGTGACACAAACACTGTTTGCGATCAATATATTAAGCGCTTATTTGTCATCAAAAAAATACGAGTTGTTTATCACATGTTAAGATGAAAAATATTTTCTACCTATTTGTTATCTCCCTTTCCTATAGGTCTGGAACAGTACTTTCAATCACCAATGCTTCCAATACTGATAGTGTTAGCCATAATGTTTGTGGGCATATGTGTGGCGTTAAACCTATTTAGCAGGTATGGTCTAAACAATAGATTTAATCGTACTTTTATTATATTGATATCTCATACCATATATATATATATATATATATATATTGATCGATACACTCGTATAACACAGAATATTCTGTAAGTTTTCAGTGCATAACAACACAAACCCTTAGAATTAGAAATAGTGTTTATAACGAGACATGTCTTAAAAACTTATTAACGGATCAGCTGTTGCTATGATTAATACAATATCATAACAACTATGATATATGTGATAAAAACTTATCAAGAAATTTATTGGGCACAAAAATTAATGCCATTTATATATATATATATATCTCGACAATATTAGTGACACAAACACTGTTTGCGATCAATATATTAAGCGCTTATTTGTCATCAAAAAAATACGAGTTGTTTATCACATGTTAAGATGAAAAATATTTTCTACCACATATATTTTGTAGCAAGTTATGTTGAAACAAAATATTATACATGTTTACAGTTATGGTTAGTGAGTGGGACTTCAAATAGCCTCCGTATAAATTATTGTAATTGGAAAAAATAATATATTTGTCTATTTTTAAACGTCAATTTTATTGCCAAATTGTTTAATGCTAAGTTAATTGACTTTCTGGCCGTGCGTTTAATTAAAAAGCCCAAATCTAATTAAAATGTGTGCGACAGTAGCATTTGGTAATTACAATGTTGAGTTCAATGTTTGCCTATTTTCCATGAGTATTCCCTTTGAAAAACTGATTTATCTACCCGGCCATTCATTCAATTCAATAGCAATTCATTAATTTACTCTATATTTGAGCGCACAATACAATACACACGCGAATCGGACTCCTATTCAATGGATAAGTATTTGATCGCTAATATAATAAATGTTTGAATGAAATACAGATAATATACGAGTCTTTCATGAAAATAAACTTTTTTATCTTTTAATGAACAAAAAGTTTTGATAAGATTTGTTTGGTTTCGTGTATAACCATAATAATTATAATTGTGTAATACATGAAATATTTAGCCAAAAATATATTTATACGGTACAGTAGTATATGCCATATGGTATACTACAGAATATTCTGTATAATATACTGTATTTTATTATTTAATTTAAAATTTGATTTTATTAAACTATAGTAAATTTTGTTAGCATATGCTACTACACTGGTTATAAATTTATATAATATGAACTTAAATTTGATTAATTATTTTTGTTTAATATTTCGACTCTAATTTTAGACTCAAATTCAGAGAAATCTTTGGCTCACTATTTATGTTTAGCCTAATAATTAGATTTGTATTTAAGTTTGTGCTAAATCAATTACAGTGTATATCAATTCCGGGATAATATTGACTTATATTTATCTCAATGAATGCGAGTATAAAAACATTTGGCAATCAATTAGATTAAAACAACTTTTCACTGAACACTGAGTGTTTGCTTTTGAATAATAATTTGTTTGAATAGGAGTTTTAACTGAAAAAACATTTACGATATCTAAATGGCTTACACTCGAGAGAGAGAGAGAGAGAGAGAGTAATTTGTTTGTAAAATTCTATGACTAAATTCTGGTACAGAATATTCTGTGCCATAAACTGTGACATTTGGCTGCCGCTGCGAAAGTGACATGTTTTACATAAATTTCAATTATATTTATATGTGAAATAATATATGTTTTGTGTGTTGTATCGGAATATTCTGTGGATTCCCCTTAAATTTATCGTTAAATATATTATTTTTTGCTAATAACGGTAATATACATAACAATACCCATAAATACTTATTCTGATACGAGTCATGATATAGACGTAATATAATAGTAATATAATATTAGATAAGAAGTACTTGTATATTTTATTATATTAAATTGTATCCAATCTATAAAGATTTTTTATTATCCTGGATAATACCATATATCCATATGTGAATAAATAAAATAACAGATAAAATATTCACATAAAAACTAAAAATTAGCATGCAAATGCTTATAAGTTAAATATTACATAACACATATTTTGACAATTACCAAATGTGTTCATTTAAATGCATGAAGCAATTAATATATTACACACGTCTACAATATTTGTAATTAGTATAGACTGGATGATGTAATCCATTGAATACTAAAACAATTTGTTTCACTGAATACATACATTGGTAATTTAGATTACATGATTACAATAACCAAAATTGTGGCAAACAATTCTGGGAATAATGATAACAACCTTTTAATGTGTGATATATTTCTAAATATTGGTTGAAAAACATCATTAATTTCAACTGAAAGTCTAATTAAAAATATTTTTGCGAAATTTTATTGCGAAATATCATTTTATGTTTTAAACACTCGTAAACATCAGTATATTAATGGAAAAGACATTTAAAACACATGTTAAGCCTTTATGTATAGGAATAAATGAATATCATTATGTAGTATTGTATTGTATTTTATAAAATATTTTATTGATTTATATCATAAGATAGTAATAACAAAAAGTTAGGTTTCTTACATATTATACTATTTTATTTCACACAATACCTGTTAATATACTATATTTTATGCTTAGGAATATTCTGTGTATTAAATGTGTGTTTATAAAAATAATTACAATACAAGTAAAAAATTTCTATTTTATTTCGCAAGTTTTTACATTAAAGGTTTTACTTGTTATATTTCATCGCCAATCAAATTGATTGATCACTTGTTTTCACAATTTATTCATTCATTTAAATAACACGATATTTAACACTAAATCATCGATTATTGAAATACCAGTGCTTACAGGGAAAGGCTGTTTAGTATGAATTACAGATAGTTTTCTGATTAATAGATTAATATTAATGATTACAATTAATTTATCTACCTTAATTTAAACTACCCTATTATAAACCCTACCCTATTATAAACCCTACCCTGGTATTAAACAAATATGTAAATTCATAACCGATAAAATAGTGTTTAAAATAACTTTATTTATAACAATTAAAAATTTTATATAATACTTATATAATTAGAATTAATAATTAACCGGGGTAATCTATAGTCTACAATATAAACTTTTATAAATATTATTATATGGTTAGGTTTAAATGTTTTTATGTCAAAAAGTTTTCTCATTTACTGAGAAATTACTTTCTTATTGAAAGTATTTTTAGTTTTTGTAACCATTTGTGCTATAATTATATCAAAGATTTACTTTTCACTGAATAGTGACTTAAGCACTAAATTGCAGTACTTTTCCAATGAATACACGTAATAGTAGTGTTGAAAAACTACATCGATTTCGGTGTATAAATCTGGCACTCAATTACACTTTTATTGTATTTTTTTTGTCTCAAAATGCAATTTAAGTCAAAGGTTTTCCGTTTGACACAAAAGTCGATGAAAACAAAAATAAAAATTTTCGCCCAAATCTTAGACTTTAGCAAAAGTAATGTCTTTTTTAGACAGAAGTGTTGATTGAGTTTTGTTTTTGTAAATCAATCAGTATTTAGCAATTGTGTTGAACTATTGTTTCTTTATAATTAATAGTCTCTCTCTCCCTCTCCCCCACTCACTCACTCCCTCTCATTATTAATATTCATTAATAATCTATTATACAATATTTATTGAATGAAAAACATATTATTCACTAATTAATTTTCTAAAAATAATATACTGATCATTAGACAATGTTTGCATTTCAGCTATATTTTTAATTAATCAGTTTTCAATTAATCTATTGAATAGGGAATATTTTTAGAAATAATTAGATTAATTAAAGATTGTTTAGGTAAAGAATATTCCATGATCATTAAAAACATTCTTGATGAATCAATATTAATTCATTAATTTAATATAATATGGCATTTGAGTAAAAAGTTTGCAAGTTCTTTAATCTACGATTTTATCCGTTTTTTATTTACAAAATATGTGTAAAAACTTATACAAAAGTTAAGTATATTTTAATGAATTATTATATAGAATATTTCAAACATTAATATATAATTAGATGTATAGAAAAATATTTTTTTATTTTGTTATGTCAAATATAATGAATCAAAATTTTTTATACAAATATAGATCAAAGTTTACGCAAATTTAAATTCTTTAGAATTGTTGAAGGTCAATTTAATATTATTTTGTATAACATTTATTACACTAGAAATTGTTACATTTTTCATATGAAATCAAAAAGGGGTAAAATATAAATACATTTTACTCTTATTTTTGCAAAGTTTTGCACAAATAAAATATTTTCAGTCAAATAGATGGGAGAAACCTATCGATCCGTACAATTGAAGTGCAAATAATTCAATTTGTGAGCACACGTAGGCGTACAGACAGTGGTATATAGGATGGCATCAGGAGGTGTTCGCAGTCACCGGTATGTGCCGGTTGTGCACCAACACTAACCAGTCGTATACATTGCCGGTCACTCTATACCTGCCCGATGATGGCTGGTGTGCACAGGTATGTCAAGTGAATCTTAAATACTAAACCTATTGATAGCCATAAGAGGGAGCAAACTATACGAGCATTGAATGCTTTTTATTCTGTACTAAATTCCTTATAAATGTTATAACTTTTAAGCCCAACCCCATGATACCCTGGTAATATTACATATCTTTGATAGCCTGTATACCCGTAGCGATAATTATAATGCAATTTAATAGGACTTCCCAGAAATTAATTCCTTAACCTATAAATTAGAAAGTGTTAACTCATTAAACAATAAACACTTTGAAATGTTTGTCACTATTAGTGTTTTGAGTGTGAATTAATGCGATTGTGTTTAATATGCGGCAAATAGGGTCCGGTGCCCACCATATGGAAAGTGGAAGCCCTGCCACTAAACCCCCGGGACAACGACCAAACGGATATGATATTAGGCTTTGTATACGACAGTCAACAACAGATACGAATCGTTAATAACAATCAATCGGTTTATTGTAGGGATAAGCATGAGATCATTTTACCTATACATTGATATCTAACTGTACATGATCATTAATAAACAGCCAATGAATAATTATTAAAAAAATATAAATAAAAAAATATTTCTATAAAAAATATATAAATAAAAATTCTTATAAAGTTTTTCTGACAAACATATGACACATAAAACGTGTTATTATTATGTAATGAATGAAATGATAGATCAATAAATACATGAAAGCGATTATAAAAGCAAATCCCATACTATTAGCTACCATTCCTCTGTCGGTTCAACACAAATATATTTTTGGCATTAAAACACTCTTCGGTCTCATCGGTGGTGCAGATCCTAAACTGTTTGTCCTTATCGTATACCAGTCCTATCACGAGGTCTGTCTGATCATCGAGTGGCCGGTTATAAGGGACGGCCTCTATTTTCCAATACGTGGGTATTCGGCCCTAAAGTGCATATAAAACATATTACTCAGCAAATAATCTCCAAAAGGACAGGTAGTTTACATCATAACAGCCACTGTCGGGCCCTAAGTATAAGACTACAGGCATTGTGTACTGTTGGCCGGTATTAGTACAGAGACGACAGGCCGGCATTTGCCACCTCTCCCGGTGAAAGCCTAGTATGTATTGCCGCCCAAAACACGTGAACTCCGGTACGATTACAGTGATGGCCACGTATTCAGTGTTGGCCGGTATGTAGGCTATAAGACAGGGGTTTAAATGATTATTAAATAAGTATATACATGGTCAAAATGTACGAGGGTCATATACTCGGTAGAAAATCAATCTCGGCGTGTAGTGGCGACCCCCGTACTATGGAGTAGACCTGGGGTATATTTTCCTTGTGTGGCAATTGGTATAAAATACGGATTTCTTTGATGGCGTTATTTTGCTCTGTTTTTGGGATAAAAAGTATTTTTATGTGTCATTTATAGTGGTTTTAATTTATTATAATAAATGTTTTGCGTTTATTTCATTACTCACTCACGTCTACCATAGTATCCAAAACTCCGCAAATGATTACTTTATGGCATATATTGAGCACAAGTATTGTCAGCAAATTTGTGTAATTCATTGTAATTTAGAAATTATTATAATTCACATTTGTATTACATTAATAAAGTATTGTATTTTTTTTTTGATAAACACGTGTTTGAAATATTTATTTTCATTAGACACATGTCTATTGGAAAATTGAAAACTTTGCAATAAATGTGAACAGTTTTAATCCTATCATATCTATATCATTATCTATACATCAATCTATCCGTTCAGAGATAAGATATTGAAACTTAATGTAATTTTAAACATTTCATGAATATGTCATAGGGTATAATTTCTAGGCACGTGTTAAATAAAATTAATATGTGAAGTCAATATGAAAATGTTTTTATTTAATGAAATCTATGAAATGAAATACAAATTGAATTGTTTCAAAAAAGTTCAATTATGTTTATTAATTTTATATTAAATTTGATTGGAGAATAAAATATGAATTTTGTTTAATTAAAAATTGTGTTCAAAATGTGTCATATCAATATTTATATAATATAATATAATTAAATAAAATATATCATTAATAAACAATATTTTTAATAATATAATAAATAATTGTATTTAGTATTATATTTATTTTATAATAATTTTTATGAATGAATAGGAATTTTATTTTTATTGTAAAGATTTGTGTGTTCTAGATAATTTTTGGTTTCATTTCAAAAATTTTTGTCTAAAACTTTGAATTCAATAATTGTTTATTATTATAGATTTTTATGTACAAAATATTATGCGTTATCATTGTTTTTATCATAAATTACAATAACTTTGTAAAAACAAAAATCTATTAGATTTATAATCATATTATGTTTTGAAAATAAATATTTTTATACCAATTGCTTAAAAATGTCTAATAATTTTGATATATCATACAGTACACTATTGAATAGTGAAAAATAAATTTCAAATAACACAAAAACTTTTTAAAATGTAATTTATAATATATAATTTAGGTTGTAAGCCATGTGTAAGTGTCTAACCATTTTTGCTATTTTATATTTTTTAATGAATTTATAATGAAGTTTATTTCGCAAAGGATTTAAAACGTGATTAGATTTTCTGATTTTTATTTTTACTGCAAAAATGTTACTTTTAAAATTCAATGCATTTGAAATTCACAGTCTATTTCCACCAGTATCATTCCCATTATTAATATCATCGTTATTTATTTGACTAAATTCTGTATGTTTCCAGAATATTCTATACCAAAAAGTTGCTTATTTTTTTGCACATAACTATTCATATATTCTACTCGCATGTTGCAATTGATTCATATCCCTATGATATACTACAGTAGATCTATAGTATATAATGGTTACAAAAAAATGTCCAGCATATATTAACTTATAACAAACCAATAAAAATACAACTCATATTTGTTTTCATAAATCCTTTAGAATTATTATTATTATACTTATTATTAGTGTATATATCGTATGATGTGTTTAATGGTCAGGGGAACGGTATCTCATGGTATCGATTCGTATATTAAGCTCTCAAATGCATTTGCAGTGATGAGGTCGAGTTGGATCGGGATCTCGAGTTAGGGCTTCTCTTTGGGTCCATAATGTCTGTCCCAACAGATGGTGTGTTAAATGCGGGGATGGCATGTAAAATGAAAATACAATGTGTTATATAATAGTCATTAGTTTTGATACATAACAGTGAGTTAGACATACGGAACAAAACAAACAAAAACTTCAAATAATATATCGTTTGCGATACAAAGAAATGATTTTGTCTGCAGTTTTGCAGACATTGCAAATAAAAATAAAAACCATTCTATTGTTAACGATTATGACCAGGGTATATCTCACTCGTCAGTATCACACGTTGGTCACATGTATCGGTACATTGATAATCGTTTTGTGGTACCGGTATTACCCTAGTTAATATGAGTTTTAGTTTATTTGATAACTATATTTATAAGTTATAACTAATACTCTGAATACATTTATACGGTATTGCAATTTAAGGACTGTATATATTTTGAGATTGTCTTTTAGATAAAGGATTTTATTTGTAATATGATGGGACTGGTATGTGTGTTTGTCAATCCCATTAAGTAATGCACGACTGGTTTATGTCCGTCGGTATATGTGTTAATATTTTTGTCTATGAAAGCAATGTCTGTTTTATTTGACAAACAATTACTGTTCAGTTGATTGGATTTGATTGCGATTTACAAATACAAGTGTTTGTGTTTTCCGATGAAACAAATAAATTGCTTTTTCTCTCTGATAAATATTTCTTAGAAAATTTCTGAGAAAAATAAGAAATTAGTTTTGATATTAAATTTTGTTACATTATATAACATTTTTATATTTATCATTTTATATCAGTTTTCTATTTGTTGTTTAAAATGAAATGAGTTTTCTATTGTAACTGAGTTTATAAATATTGTATATTTTTTTATCTAATATAATATATAAACTATAATAACATTATTATTGCAGTTAATAACTGATAACAAAAATATTAGGCAATAGTAACAGTAATAATACAGGATTTTATATATTTTTAGTAAATACTGTAGAATATTATACTATGCTGGTAAATTCATTGATAAGTACAATTTATTTTTAAAAATATTATGCAATAAAATGATAAGAAAAAGAAATTACATTTTTATACGTTGTGTTTGTGTGTGTGTGTGAGAGAGAGAGAGAGAGAGAGACTTTTTCTATGAATTTTACAAAATATTTTATATAATAATCTTCATTAAATGACTTTTGCCTCAAGTCCTTAAAAACTATAAGTTTTTCACATTTTACAATGAATTCCGTTTTCTATTGACAATGAATTTTAAGAGTTTATGTAATAAAACTAATAAAACATTTTTACTCCAATACTAATAATAAACAGGAAGTTATCAGAAATCTATTAAGGATTTTATTCAATATCTTATTAAACATCAGTTTTCAGATATACGAGTATTATATAACATATATTAACTCTACGGTAAAAATAAGCAAATATTAATTTTCTCATCTAATTATAATATATGAGTGAATATATCCCTCCGGAATCTATACTACACGTAATACCAGCGTACATATTGCACTTATAAACAAGATCCTTTTGGCATTACATTAATACAGTATATAGTTTTTGGTTAATAACTAATTAAAATAAGTCGTCCCTTAGCATGAAAAATAAAATTGATTTTACATTTATATGAAATTATTTAAATCTCATAGTGGATATCAAAAATAAAACATTTCTCATTAAATATGGTCGGGGTATTACGTAATGAAGCAATAAGCAAAATAGTAGGCTGGGTAGATATGGACAGCGAGGCTATTAATTTAAATAAAAGATATGTTTTACGAGTGGGCGGTGAGACATATGTGGTGTTAGAACTCATTTGGAGGACTTTTGAATAGCATAGAAAATATAGTCATGTAGTGAAAAGCTTTAAATTAACAGCTTACGATTACACATTTTAAAAACTCACCTTACTCATTCATACGAATACATTAATTCATGTTCTTCATATCCGTTTGGTCGTTGTCCCGGGGGTTTAGTGGCAGGGCTTCCACTTTCCATATGGTGGGCACCGGACCCTATTTGCCGCATATTAAACACAATCGCATTAATTCACACTCAAAACACTAATAAAAGTGACAAACATTTCAAAGTGTTTATTGTTTAATGACTTAACACTTTCTAATTTATAGGTTAAGGAATTCATTTCTGGGAAGTCCTATTAAATTGCATTATAATTATCGCTATGGGTATACAGGCTATCAAAGATATGTAATATTACCAGGGTATCATGGGGTTGGGCTTAAAAGTTATAATATTTATAAGGAATTTAGTACAGAATAAAAAGCATTCAATGCTCGTATGTTTGCTCCCTCTTATGGCTATCAATAGATTTAGTATTTAAGATTCACTTGACATACCTGTGCGGTGGTCGGTAGTAGCCCGTCCATATCTCACTGGCCGTTACATATGCTGACCAATCACAACCACGTGTTGGCCGTGTATGGCCACTGACGCTTGTGGAGGACTACGGTAGGATATATGGTGACAGACATTCGGATCCGTTCGGGTAAAGTGACCGCAACTGAGATATAATGAGTCAGTTGTGGTATATATTCTGAATATGACGGTTGGAAATGGATGTTAAATTCTCCTGATGCCATCCTATATACCACTGTCTGTTTCGGATCCGTTCGGGTAAAGTGACCGCAACTGAGATATAATGAGTCAGTTGTGGTATATATTCTGAATATGACGGTTGGAAATGGATGTTAAATGTACTGTTATTTAAAATTCAGTTATGAACACTAATTTTCAGCTATTTTTATATTGATTGAAAATAATTTTTAAAAAATCACTTAACAGTGAGACTGGTCAAATACAATTAAATGCAAATACTGTAATGTAAAGTAAAATGTGAGTGTTTCAGTAAAAAACTGTAATTGAATATTTCTAGAAGTTTAAACTTAATAATTTGCTGTTATGGTATAGTAAATTGGGAATAGTCAAAGAATGTCTGTAATAATGATTATTTTTTAAGAATTATATCAAATATAGATATTTTCATTCAAACATAAGCTTTTTAAAATAATTATTTTAATTCTAAACAACAAATATTCTCGTATTATTTATACACTATTCTAGTACCGGTAATATAAATGTGCATATAACTAATGTATATACATACATAGGAAAATATGTATATTGAGTGTTTAGATATAAAATATTAAACTTATTTAATTAAAAATATACAAAACTGTTTACTTGGTACAAAATCAACCTCGGCAAACAGCGGTAAACCACGAATTAATGGATAGATAGTTGACACTTGGGGTACAAACACGTGCTGTTCGTAGTATAGGATCCTTATCTCACGGATTCCGTTGTTTCCCTCTATTTAATGATTAAATGTTTTTAACTTTTCAATACATTTTAAGCTATAGTTTACATATCTTAATTATCAGGCTCATTTTTATACACTTATATATTGATATATGAAAACACTTACTCACGTCAACCAAGTTGTGTAATATACCGGCAAATATTATTTTAATACAAATATTAAGAAAAACTATTAAATAATAATTAACTACATTTGCATTCATTATATGCCGTAATTAAGTTTATGATTACATAATGTCGTACAGTGTATGTATTATAGTATTGACTGTCTATTTCTAACACACATTTTACGGTATGTTTCACTCGCCAGAGTATACCATAAATAGACTATTTTTTGACACAAATGTTTGATTCATGTATTTCCTCTTTTCATTTGTTACATATATTTTCCACAAAAAAGAGATGACATCTGATAATTGTGTCACAAAATTAAGTTATTGTCATCTCATTCACTATGAATACTAGTAGGCTAGTAATGTCATATTATTTGTAAATTGTATTACAATTTTTATTATAGAGAATATTTGATTACTGATATAACTTAGTGTACAGTATATTAATGGGATGAAAGTGTATTAGCGTATATCGCCTTGTTAACTAGATTTTAATTACTTTATTGATTAAGTTAGTATAATCTATGTGTTAATTAGCGTATCTGATTTTAATTTTGTAACACTTTAATTAGACAGATTAGTTATCATTAAATTACTCGTACTGAGCTCCCCTCCCACACTACAAACCTAATTTGTTATACAATAACAATAATACGGTATTCATAATATATAAGTATTGTAATTTTCCATTCAATTTAAATATTATACCTATTTTATAATGACATCAATTCGCTATTGTGTTATTAGTTGTATTGCAATGAATTCAAGTTTAATGTCAATGAACTATTAAAAATATGTTTTGATAAAATATTTTATAAATACTATTAATTACAATTTAAGAAATTACTGAATAAAAAATCTGTATCATATAATCATCACTTGGTGTATCGAAAGTAATTTAGATTAGCTTTAATTTTTTAGCTTTAAATGCATCAAGTGTGTTTAAAATAAAGCCCTATTGATTGTGTACTTAAATACATGTTTTAAAAACATTAAATTTCTATTTGAAATCTAGAAATTAGCAAAAAAATAAAATAAAATTATGATAATAATTACAATTAATACAATTTTTATCACTTTTTGTTTGACTCAATCATATCTCTATACCCCTACTGGTGCTCAATCCGTACTGCCTCAGCCGTATAAAATAGGTGAATATTTTCATAGATGTACCTGTTGCAATTTTAAAACTATTAATACATATGAACAGGGTATACGCCATATTTTACAACCAATGCCACGGTTTCCATATCCATGGCCTGCAATCAGGGCTCATATTTGACACAACTCTCGCTGAACACTGTATTCCCGGAAGAGCTCACATGCAATGGGTATCACGTATTTGTGGCTTCATTTCCCGGGTACACTGGTGTGACTTATCAAGGTAAAGTTGTTACCCTACCTGTCGCACAAATGGCTATTTATAGGACTACCCTAAACGGTAATTCAAAACAGACTATCATTAATAATAATTATCTAGTTAATTTACGCCAATAAATAATTAAGGCAATGCATTTGAGTTAATATCGGGAACGGTATCCAGTGGTCAGTGCGCAGGGGATGTGTTTTTCTCAGTGGTCACTAATATAGCCAATGACCAGTTGGGCTGTTTTGGTCGAGGGGTCAGTAGTTTTACAGTGAACTACGCGTTCGCACAGGTGTTCGGCCAAAAGTGTCCGTCCGTATGCCAGTCCCGAGTGAATGGATTTTTCTCGTTAAGTACTTCTATTAGTAATACCGGTGCCATTCAATGATTATTTATGAATGCTTGTATTTTTATTTGTAAACTATTTTTAAACCAAAATTTAATGTATAAATAAAATTTCTTAAAAATAATTAAATTTACCAGTACAATAATCATAATCATTAACAAAATAATTAATTATTTAAGTATAAACTGTTTATCATTATAAATGAACTCGAACAAATCATTAATGTTTAGTGCGAATGCAAAAGTGATCATGGTCACATATACCATGCTAAAATAATGGTACACTTTAATTAATGGCAGATATGTTGCCAACCTTTCCATCCAATCCGGGTCATCCAAGTTTGGTTTGGTAAATGGGTCTATGGGTGGCCTATGTGTCCGTTGATATAGATCCAGGTGCTGGTGAAAGGCCAATAGACATGATAGCCGTTTGTCTTCCAGTTTGAAGACGACCTGCTGGTGTCCGACATTTATATAGTACACGATTGACACATAACTGATCACAAAGAGCAAGACAATTTTCAATAATTTATTCATGTTTAATGTTTAGTCAATTTTATTTAAATGTCGTGTAAATAAGTTTGAAAGTGATTGAAATACTGTGCAATAAAAATGGTGATCATATCATGGGACCCATGACATGGGTGTTGATATTTTTGTATTAATTATCTAGAATCTAGATTCTAGATGATTAACAACAGGTCAGGTATTAAATAGGATTATTGTACCTATCATGAGAATAGTGTAAAGTTTTACTAATCTCATTTACTTTGAATGCAATTTCCGGCTAATTTTAAGTTTAACTTATATTTTAAAGAAATTTTAAAATTTATTAAAAACTATTTTATACATGTAGTAAATATCTAATATTTTTAATTATATTTACACTTGACTTTTGTAATTAAGTATAATTAAGTGTAATTCTATGTAAAATTATTGTCAATATTTATAAGTTTTATAAAAATAGTATAACATTACTTTTGTATATTTTAGATTTGCATTAATTAAACCACATTATTATACAAAATTAATTGACCACGTGTAAAAGAAATTTGAATATAATATAAATTAAACTTCTTAATATAATTCATTAAGACAATAAATCTAAAAATTATTCACATTTCTATGAATTTTCATACAAAAAATACAAAACCTATTGAATATTAATACTACAAGTACTACTGTATACAAGTATAATTTATGTAACTTTATAATAAAACTTAGATTAACTCATAAAACTTAAAAACTAACTGCAATTTCATTGTCAACTAAAGTCTAGCCAACTATGGATGTAAATGGCGATAAGTTTGACCCCTCCCGGCCCCTACCCGACCAGTTACGGA
>CAJPVJ010001433.1:0-16476 GCA_905397405.1 Oppiella nova | reverse complement strand
AAATGATTTTAAAGTATATTTTGTCAGATAATTGAATGCATGGCTCGTGTGAGTGATAGGAACCGATTGATAGGCTTTTCGTGTGGAAATCAATACGTTATCACCAGAAATATTGCTTTCAAAGTAGCTATTCCTTACCCTTAATTATTTTTATTGAATATAATTTTAATGTTTTAATTTTCAGATGTTTGTTATATTCATTCGTTTCCTATTATTGACACATAAATTAAGTGATAATTTTAAGACATAATTATTATTATCCAAATAAAGCAATATTAATCGATAGAGTAAATTGTAACTTATATGTTCATATGAATTATAATAAATAGGTTTCAGTACACTTATCAATTAGTGTTAATTAAATATAGCAATAAATATTTAATTCAATATACTGTATTGTATTCGTACATTATAAAATATAAATATATTCTGTGTACAGTATATACAGTATTTTCTATAGATACATTATCTATGTTAATTGTTTAGTACTGATATTAAGATAAATTAATATAATTAGCAACATCATTAAGCTTGTAACATTGGTAACAGATAATTCACTAATAATAATTATTCACATACTGTATGGTCTGTTTGAAATATAGTAGTATTAAATGTATTTCAATACTGTATAACAAAATTTAATAAAATAAAAAAATATGATTAATCCGTCGGATATTGAGTATCCATTGTATAAGTATTGGATATTTTATAGATTTGATGCAAACCATAGGTATGTCACTAAAAGGCAACTCATTGTACAAAAGTGTAAAGTATTTACATTAATCGCTATACTTGTGATAAATTTTAGCCGATATTTATTTTACTTGTACAAAAGTGTACCTGACAAACGACTACCTGTTTACTATCTCGAAATAACACAATATTCCGGTGAATTAAAAGAGTTTGCATTCATTGCGATTTTATCAGGAGCAATTACTATATTGTCACTAATTTATGTATTAAATACTCGATCTATTAATGCATGCGATTATAAATGGTTTGATATAATCTCAGCTATCAATGGCTATCAATCGTTTCAATCAATTGGTTTACGGCATAAGTATTTAGCGGAAAAATTATTGAATAAAATTATATTTTTAAGACTCATGATTAAAATTGTGTTAATAGCGGCTGATGTGTGCATAGGGATTTTAATGATAGTTATTTTAATAATTTATTTTAATAAAACTAATATTACTTATGGTATTATAGCCATATTAATGTTTATTTATCTGGTATATTTCCAATTCATGAGAATTGCATTATGGGTTGCATTTTATTATGTAATAGTTTGCTATTACATTATTTATCGCATAAAGCATGTTAAAATTAACCTAACCAAAATTAATTCTAGTAAAGTTTTATTGAAATTAAAATGGTTGAATAAAATACCGATAATTCATAATAAACTTTGCTTGGATATTGTAATGTATAACAAATTCTGGAGTAATATTTATTTTGTATACTTTTACGGATTAATACCAATGTGTGAACTGTTTCGAATGAATATTAAAAACATCTGAAAAATAAAATACCAAACACATTTTAAATGACATTAATTAAATAAAATATATGAATTGATCATTACTTTTGCGGCGATACTTCTGGTGATAACGTATTGATTACTACACGAAAAGCCTATCAATCGGTTTCTATCGCTCACTCGAGCCATGCATTCAATAATCTAACAAAATATAATTTACAATCATTTATAAGACTCTTTTAAAAATATACTGAACCTTTATTTTGTAGATAATATTTGCAGAATAATTCATAGATATATAAAGTCTATGCAACCATTTATATGTATTGGATATTTGGATATTAATTTCGGATGTAATTAAATTTAATACAAATAACGATAATAGGAATGCCATTAAGAAAATAGTGTAGAATATTCTGGTACTGAGTAATAGATTCTCAAACAATAGTAAACTCATAAACAGTTCACACATTGGTATTAATCCGTAAAAGTATACAAAATAAATATTACTCCAGAATTTGTTATACATTACAATATCCAAGCAAAGTTTATTATGAATTATCGGTATTTTATTCAACCATTTTAATTTCAATAAAACTTTACTAGAATTAATTTTGGTTAGGTTAATTTTAACATGCTTTATGCGATAAATAATGTAATAGCAAACTATTACATAATAAAATGCAACCCATAATGCAATTCTCATGAATTGGAAATATACCAGATAAATAAACATTAATATGGCTATAATACCATAAGTAATATTAGTTTTATTAAAATAAATTATTAAAATAACTATCATTAAAATCCCTATGCACACATCAGCCGCTATTAACACAATTTTAATCATGAGTCTTAAAAATATAATTTTATTCAATAATTTTTCCGCTAAATACTTATGCCGTAAACCAATTGATTGAAACGATTGATAGCCATTGATAGCTGAGATTATATCAAACCATTTATAATCGCATGCATTAATAGATCGAGTATTTAATACATAAATTAGTGACAATATAGTAATTGCTCCTGATAAAATCGCAATGAATGCAAACTCTTTTAATTCACCGGAATATTGTGTTATTTCGAGATAGTAAACAGGTAGTCGTTTGTCAGGTACACTTTTGTACAAGTAAAATAAATATCGGCTAAAATTTATCACAAGTATAGCGATTAATGTAAATACTTTACACTTTTGTACAATGAGTTGCCTTTTAGTGACATACCTATGGTTTGCATCAAATCTATAAAATATCCAATACTTATACAATGGATACTCAATATCCGACGGATTAATCATATTTTTTTATTTTATTAAATTTTGTTATACAGTATTGAAATACATTTAATACTACTATATTTCAAACAGACCATACAGTATGTGAATAATTATTATTAGTGAATTATCTGTTACCAATGTTACAAGCTTAATGATGTTGCTAATTATATTAATTTATCTTAATATCAGTACTAAACAATTAACATAGATAATGTATCTATAGAAAATACTGTATATACTGTACACAGAATATATTTATATTTTATAATGTACGAATACAATACAGTATATTGAATTAAATATTTATTGCTATATTTAATTAACACTAATTGATAAGTGTACTGAAACCTATTTATTATAATTCATATGAACATATAAGTTACAATTTACTCTATCGATTAATATTGCTTTATTTGGATAATAATAATTATGTCTTAAAATTATCACTTAATTTATGTGTCAATAATAGGAAACGAATGAATATAACAAACATCTGAAAATTAAAACATTAAAATTATATTCAATAAAAATAATTAAGGGTAAGGAATAGCTACTTTGAAAGCAATATTTCTGGTGATAACGTATTGATTTCCACACGAAAAGCCTATCAATCGGTTCCTATCACTCACACGAGCCATGCATTCAATTATCTGACAAAATATACTTTAAAATCATTTATCAAACTTTCATTAAATATACTAAACCTTTATTTTGTTGATAATATTTACAGAATAATTAATAGATATATAACATCTATGTAACCATTTATATGTATTGCATATCTGGATATTAATCTCAGATGTAATTAAATTTAATATAAACAGGGATAATAAGAATGCCATTAAGAAAATAGTGTAGAATATTCTGGTACTGAGTAATAGATTCTCAAACAATAGTAAACTCATAAACAGTTCACAGACTGGTATTAGTCCGTAAAAGTATGTAAAATAAATATTACTCCAGAATTTGTTATGCATTTCAATATCCAAGCAAAGTTTATTATGAAGTATCGCTATTTTATTTAACAATTTAAGTTTCAATAAAACTTTACTAGAATTAAATTTGGTTAGGTTAATTTTAATATGCTTTATGCGATAAATAATGTAATAGCAAACTATTACATAATAAAATGCAACCCATAATGCAATTCTCATGTTTTGGAAATATCCCAGAATAGTAAACACTAATACGGCTATAATACCATAAGTAATATTAGTTTTATTAAAATATATTTTTAAAATAACTATCATTAAAATCGCCATGCACACATCAGCTGTAATTAATACAATTTTAATTAATTGTTTAAAAAATAAAATTTTATTCAATAATTTTTCTGTTAAATACTTATGCCGTAAACCGATTGATTGAAATGTTTGATAGCCATTGATAGCTGAGATTATATCAAACCATTTATAATCACATGTATTAATAGATCGCGTATTTAATAAATAAATTAGCGACAATGTAGTAATTGATCCTGATACAATTGAGATATATGCAAACTCTTTCAATTCACCGGAATATTGTGCTATTTCAAGATAATAAACAGGTAGTCGTTTGTCAGGTACACTTTTGTACAAATAAAATAAATATCGGCTAAAATTCATTACAAGAATAGCGATTAGTGTAAATACTTTACACTTTTGTACAATGAGTTGCCTTTTAGTGACATATCTATGGTTTGCATCAAATCTATAAAATATCCAATACTTATACAATGGATACTCAATATCCGACGGATTAAACATGTTTTAGGATTTGATTTGTATTTTATTTAAATTTCTGATAGTTAATATTGTCTATATGGATACTTTGTTATTGATAAATTATTTGTTACCAAGGCTACTAATGATTCCGCTAATTATATTAATAATGGTCAGTAAGTACTTATTATTATGCAATATAGCAATATATTTATACAAAATACTCTATATCTAGACTTAATGAACATATTTCTAATGAGTATAAAATACAATATAAATACAAAATCGATATATCATTTAATTATATATTTAAAAAATTATAAAGTTTACATAAACCTATTTAAATATAGCAATATCAACAGCAATACAGAACCAGTATAATATATTTTTAATTATTAAGATTTAAAATTATTACTCAATCTCTTTGTTAATAATAGGAAACGAATGAACACAACAAACATCTGAAAATCAAGTAAATATCCATTAAAATTGATTTGAATTAATTTAAAATTAAAATTATTAATGAATGCATACTTTAAAGGCAACACTTCTGGTGATAACGTATTGATTACTACACGAAAAGCCTATCAATCGGTTTCGATCGCCAACTCTTTCCAGACATACCATTAACTGTCAAATAAAACTATAATTTAATATCAATGACAAGAATCTATAAAAATATATACTAAACCTTTATTTTGTGGATAATATTTACAGAATTATTAATTGATATATAAAATCTATGCAACCATGTATATGTATTGCATATTTGGATATAAATCTCAGATATAATTAAATTTAACACAAACAGCGATAATAGGAACACCATTAGGAATATAGTGTAGAATATTCTGGTATTAAGTAAAAGATTTTCAAATAATAGTAAACTCATATACAGTTCACAGATTGGTATTAATCCATAAAAGTATACGAAATAAATATTACTCCAGAATTTGTTATGCATTTCAATATCAAAGCAGAGTTTATTATAATTAATTGATATTTTATTCAATGAATTTAATTTATGAAAAACTTTATTTGAGTTAACTTTTGTTAGTTTAATTTTAATATGTTTTATGCGATAAATAATATAATAGCAAACTATTACATAATAAAATGAAACCCATAATGCAATTCTCATGAATGGGAAATATACCGGGAAAATCATTATAAAGGCTATAATACCATAAACAATAGTAGTTTTATCAAAGTATATTATTAACATTGCGGTACATAGTATCACCAAGAACAAATCAGATGTTAGAAACATGATTTTAATTATCTTTTTTAAACCCATAATTTTATCTCTAAATTTTTCGGCCAAATACTTATACCTTAAACCGATTGACTGAAATGTTTGATAGCCATTGATAGCTGAGATTATATCAAACCATTTATAATGAATAGACGTAATAGCCTGGGTATTTAACAAATAAATTAACGATAATATAGTAATTCTACCGAATACAAATGTTATATATACAAATTCTTTTAATTGTCCAGAATATTGTGTTAATTCAAAATAGTACATAGGTAATAGTTGGTTTGGTTCACTTTTGTAAATATAAAATAGTTGTCTTAACAAATCAGTCACAAGTATAGCGATTAGTGTAAATACTTTACATTTTTGTACAATGAGTTGCCTTTTAGTGACATACCTATGGTTTGCATCAAATCTATAAAATATCCAATTCTTATACAACGGATACTCAATATCCGACGGATTAATCATATTTATAAATATTTTATTAAATTTTGTTATACAGTATTGAAATGCATTTAATACTATATTTAACAGACGATATATCAATAATTGTTATTAATAAATTATTTGTTGCCAATGTTACCAGCTTAATGATATTTGCTAATTATCTTAATACTAAACATAATACTTAATACTAAAATAAATACTTAAAACTAAAATACTTAATACATGAATACAGTACTAAACAATTAACATAGATAAATATATTTATACAAAAAACACTGTATATACACAGAATATATTTTATTAGTACAATATATAATTGAATAATTAACAATATTTGATAAGTTTACTGAACATTGAAACCTATTTATTATAAGTTAGTTTATATAAACATATACAATTTATTTTATTGATTAATGTTTTATTCAGATAATAATTATTAAGTCTTAAAATTATCTCTTAATTTATGTGTCAATAATAGGAAACGAATAAATAATACAAACATCTGAAAATTAAAACATTTTATTAAATTAAAATAATTTAGGTTAAGGTATACCTACTTTGAAAGCAATACTTCTGGTGATAACGTATTGATTACTACACGAAAAGCCTATCAATCGGTTTCTATCGCTCACTCTCTCCAGACATACCATTAGCTATAAAAATAAATATTTTTAAATTGTATTTCATAAGATTTTATTAATTTCTAACCTTAAGTTTATGGTTAATAATTCTTGAATTACTAATAGTAATATACAAATGAGTTAATGATTTATAAGTTTTCGAAACTTGAATATAAATCTCAGATGTTATCCAATTTAATGCAAACAGAGATAATAGATATATGACTAGAAATACGGTTAAGTATATTCTGGAATTTAACAACATTTTCTCAAATAATAATAAACTCAACATTAGTTCACAAGCAGGTATTGAGCCATAAAAATATACGATATAAATATTTTTGCAGAATCTATTGTATAATTCAATGTCCAAACATAGTTTGTTGTGATTCAATACAACATTATTTAAACTTTTTGTTTTAAAAAATAATTTTTTGGAATTAATTTTTGATAAAAAGATGTTAAAATTTTTAATGCGATATATTATATAATAGCAAACTATTTGATAGTAAAATGCAAACCATAATGTGATTTGCATGTACAGATAGTAAATATGATAAAAAACAAAGCAAGCTATTACACCATATATAATAGTATTTAAATTAAAGTTTAGTATTAGAATTGCTACTAATATTAATATAGCACATGTGCTAAATAATATTGGTAGTTTATTTATGATATTTTTAAAAATCATAATTTTATTACTAAATTCTTCAACTAAATACTTATGCCGTAAACCAATTGATTTAAATGTTTGATAGCCATTGATAGCTGAGAGTAATTCAAACCATTTATAATCACTAATATTACGGGTGTTTAATACATAAATGAGTAACAAATCCATAAATATGCCTGTTGCTGAACCGATGTATACAAACTCCTTTAATTCACTTGAATATTGTAATATTTCAAAATAGTGAATGCTTAAATATGTGCCTGGTTTACTTTTATATAAACAATATAAATAGCGAATTATATTCAACACTATTACTAGAATAACTGCAAACACTTTACACTTTTGTATAATTAACTGCCTTTTAGTGACATATCTCTCGTTTGCACCAAATCTATAAAATATCCAATACTTATACAATGGATACTCAATATCTGACGAATTAAGCATATTTTTAGTTAAAATTAATTATATTAAATAAATTATTGTGGATTATATATGCGGTCTAAAACAAATGCGTAATTTTCATAGTCTATACTTTACTACTACACTGTACTGTTAACATACTGTACGTATACAGTATAATAATGTATTAATATAAAAATAATAATTTATAATAATAATAATAATAAATATTAATAATAATATTAATATTTATAGAAATAATAATTATGTTAAATGAATAATGTTAAATTATTATTACATTGTTATTCAATTTAGTAATTACTTTTATTCCATATAATAGGTTAATTAGAAAATGCATGAATGATAAGTTTTTATTTATAAATTATAATCAAATCTATATATGCTTTAAAATAATATATTTTATACTGTAAATTATTATAAATTTTTCTACCCAGAATAATATCTTAAAATTATAAATATATCGTTAATTCATTCCCCTTTTAGAGTTTTGTCTTTGATTATTAACTTTAAAATATTCTGATAATTATTAAATGTATGATATTGCATTTTTATTTATTTTGGACTAAAGTCATTTAATGAATACAATATTTAATTCAATATCAAATTAAACATTAACAAATTGCTAAACCAATAATGTACAGTACACTAAAAACAAGATCATTATTATGAATAAAGTATTATTATTATGTAGACTTAAAATTAGCGATTAATTTCTGTGTTAATATTAGAAAGCGAAGAAATATTAAAAACATCTGAAAATAATATTCAAAATAATTTACAATTAATAATTCCATAATTATTTACGGTATAAAATATATGTATGGATACATACTTTGAATGTAATATTTCTGGTGATAACGTATTGATTACTACACGAAAAGCCTATCAATCGGTTTCTATCGCCGACTCTTTCCAGACATACCATTAACTATTAAATTAAAATTTAATATTTTTAAAATTTGTATCATTAAATTTTATTATTTTCTAACCTTAAGTTTATCTTTAAATAATAGTGAAGTGCTAATAGTAGTATACAAATTAGTTAATGATTTATAAGTCTTTGAAATTTGTATATAAATCTCAGAAGTTATCCAATTTAATGCAAACAGAGATAATAGATATATGACTAGAAATACGGTGAAATATATTCTGGTATTTATTAACATTTTCTCAAATAATAATAAACTCAACACTATTTCACAAACAGGTATTAAGCCATAAGAATATACGATATAAATATTTTTCCAGAATCTATTGTATAATTGAATGTCCAAACATAGTTTGTTGTGATTCAATACAACTTTATATAAACTTTTTGTATTTTGTTTTCTGGAATTCATTTTTGTTAAAATGATGTTAAAATTTTTAATGCGATATATTATATAATAGCAAACTGTTTGGTAATAAAATGCCAACCATAATGTGACTCTCATGTACATATAATAAACATGATAAAATACAAAACATGCTACTACATCGTAAATAATATTATCTAGATTAAAGTTTAGTATTAAAATTGCTATTAATACTAATATAACACAGGTGTCAACTAACACTGGTAGTTTGTTTGTCATATTTTTTAAAAGCATAATTCTATGCCTAAACTTTCCAGCTAAATAATTATAGCGTAAACCAATTGATTTAAATGTTTGATAGCCATTGATAGCTGAGAGTAATTCACACCATTTATAATTACTAATATTACGCGTGTTTAATACATAAATCAGTAACATTTCCATAAATATGCTTGCTACTGTTGCAATGTATACAAACTCTTTTAACTCACAGAAATGTTGTGTTATTTCAAAATAATAAATGTTTAAATATGTGCCTGGTTTACTTTTGTATAAACAATATAAGTAACGAATTATATTAAGCAATATTACTATAATAACTGCAATTACTTTACATTTTTGTACAATGAGTTGCCTTTTAGTGACATACCTATGGTTTGCATCAAATCTATAAAATATCCAATACTTATACAATGGGTACTCAATATCTGACGGATTAAGCATATTTTAAATATTTTATTAAATTTTGTTATATTAAATAAAATTTAATAATATTTTTAACAGACAATATATAATAATTATTATTAATAAATTATTTGTTGCAAATGTTACCAGCTTAATGATGTTGCTAAGTATCTTAATATGAGTATTAAACAACACAAAATATAAATTTATAATATTTTATAATATGCGAATACATTGAACTAAACTAAATATTTATTGTTATATTTATTTAATTATCACTAATTTATAATTTTACAAAAACATATATAATTTACTTTATCGATTAATTTTATTATGATTGTTCAAAATAATTCATTTATTTAATACTAAATTAACTATCATACTAAACATTAACAAGTAACTAAACTAATAATGTACACTAAGGTTAACATTATTATTATGAATAATGTATTATTCATTATTCTTATGCAGTCTTAAAATTAGCGATTAATTTCTGAGTTAATATTAAAAAGCGAAGAAATATTAAAAACATCTGGAAATGAAAATTCAAAATAAATTATTATTGAAACATAATTATGAGTGAATACATACTTTGAATGCAATATTTCTGGTGATAACGTATTGATTACTACACGAAAAGCCTATCAATCGGTTTCTATCGCCGACTCTTTCCAGACATACCATTAACTGTCAAAATAAGATTAAATATTTTTAAATTTATGAAATGAAATTATATTAATTTCTTACTTTAAGTTTATCTTTAATTAATGTTAAAGTTCTAGTAGTAGTATACAAATAAGTTAATGATTTATATGTCTTTGAAACTTGAATATAAATCTCAGATGTTATCCAATTTAATGCAAACAGAGATAATATTTAAGTTTATCTTTAATTAATGTTAAAGTTCTAGTAGTAGTATACAAATAAGTTAATGATTTATATGTCTTTGAAACTTGAATATAAATCTCAGATGTTATCCAATTTAATGCAAACAGAGATAATAGATATACGACTAGAAATGCTGTCAAGAATATTCTCGTATTTATTAACATTTTCTCAAATAATAATAAACTCAACACTATTTCACAGACAGGTATTAAGCCATAGGAATATACGATATAAATATTTTCCCAGAATCTATTGTATAATTGAATGTCCAAACATAGGTTATTGTGATTCAATACAACTTTATATAAACTTTTTGTATTTTGTTTTTTGGAATTTATTTTTGCGAAAATGATATTAAAATTTTTAATCCGATATATTATATAATAGCAAACTGTTTGGTAGTAAAATGCCAACCATAATGTGACTCGCATGTACAGATAAAAAACATGATAAAATACCAAACATGCTACTACACCGTAAATAATAGTATTCAGATTAAAGTTTAGTATTAGAATTGCTATTAATACTAATATAACACAAGTGTCAACTAACACTGGTAGTTTGTTTGTCATATTTTTAAAAAGCATAATTCTATGCCTAAATTTTTCAGCTAGATACTTGTGGTGTAACCCAATTGATTTAAATGTTTGATAGCCATTGATAGCTGAGAGTAATTCACACCATTTATAATCATTAATATGACGCGTATTTAATACATAAATCAGTAACATTTGCATAAATATGCTTGCTACTATAGCAATGTATACAAACTCCTTTAATTCACAGGAATATTGTATTATTTCAAAATAATAAATGTTTAAATATTTGTTTGGTTTACTTTTGCATAAATAATATAAATAACGAATTATATTCATTATAATTACTATAATAACTGCAATCACTTTACACTTCTGTACAATGAGTTGCCTTTTAGTGACATTCCTATGGTTTGCATCAAATCTATAAAATATCCAATACTTATACAATGGGTACTCAATATCCGACGGATTAATCATATTTTAAATATATTATTAAAATTTCTTATACAATATTGAAATACATTTAATGATATTTTTAACAGAAAATTTAAATATCTAATATCATACTACAGTATATCTATACAAAATACTTAATGTTTTATAATGTGCGAATATATATAATTAAATATTTAATGATATTTTTAATTTATGATATATAAATAAATTTTATTAAAATATTATTTGTTACCTATGTTACCAGTTTAATAAACTTGCTAATTATATTAATTTATTTTAACATAAGTACCAAACAATTAACATAGCTAAATATATCTATACAAAATATAGTATATACACAAAATATATTTTATAAAGTGCAAATACAGTGCATATATCAGTATATATTTAATTAAATATTTGTTGCTATTTTTAATTACCACTAATTTATAAGTTTCTTGAATCCTATTTATCATACTATTAATGCACATAAATATATATAATTTACTTTATTGATCAATATTGTTTTATTCGGATAATAATTATTATGTCTTAAAATTATTACTTAATTTATGTGTCAATAACATGAAACGAATGAATATAACAAACATCTAAAAATAAATACATTAAAGTTTTATTAAATAAAAATCATTAAGATTAAGGGATACCTACTTTGAAAGCAATATTTCTTGTGATAACGTATTGATTACTACACGAAAAGCCTATCAATCGGTTTCTATCGCTCACTCTCTCCATACATACCATTAACTGTAAAAATAAAAAATATTTTTTAAATATTTATAAAAATTAATTTCTAACCTTAAGTTTATGGTTAATAATTCTTGAATTACTAATAGTAATATACAAATCAGTTAATGATTTATAAGTTTTCGAAACTTGAATATAAATCTCAGATGTTATCCAATTTAATGCAAACAGAGATAATAGATATACGACTAGAAATGATGTCAAGAATATTCTCGTATTTATTAACATTTTCTCAAATAATAATAAACTCAACACTATTTCACAAACAGGTATTAAGCCATAAGAATATACGATATAAATATTTTTCCAGAATCTATTGTATAATTCAATGTCCAAACATAGTTTGTTGTGATTTAATGTAACATTATTTATACATTTTGTTTTAAAAAATAATTTTTTGGAATTTATTTTTGATAAAATAATATTAAAATTTTTTATGCGATATATTATATAATAGCAAACTGTTTGATAGTAAAATGCAAACCATAATGTGACTCGCATATACATATAATAAACATGATAAAATACAAAACATGCTACTACACCGTAAATAATATTATCTAGATTAAAGTTTAGTATTAAAATTGCTATTAATTCTAATATAATACAGGTGTCAACTAACACTGGTAGTTTGTTTGTCATATTTTTTAAAAGCATAATTCTATGCCTAAATTTTCCAGCTAAATAATTATAGCGTAAACCAATTGATTTAAATGTTTGATAGCTGTTAATCTGTTGCATGTGTTCAGCGTATCACTTGTCAAAGGCTTGGGTATGGGATCAGAGAATCGCAAACGTCTTAATCCGTGAAAGTTATCATTAATTGTTTGCATTAATCGCCACAATGTTTGGTCGGATATGTGGCGCGAGTCGTGACCTCTCATATAGACATCGATGGACAGCCGCCTCAGTTGACCACAATTGGCGCCAATGTGTCTCAACTGATCCGCTATTATATCGCTTAATGTCTTCTCAGAGCAATGAATCTTCAGATCAATTAATGCCCGCATTCGCGACAAACCACTCATCAGTATATCAACGGATTTCTGGAGTAAGTCTTCGGACGTCTCATCGATGAACACATCCATGGATTTCATCTGATTTTGATAGCGATTCACAAATACGTCAAAACACTTGACGTCTTCATTAGAGTACGTGAACTGAAAAGATGTTAATCTCTTAAACAACACATCAGTTTCATCGCCGGTTACCACACGATATAAACGCATATTATTGTAAAAACTGTTCCCAAGTCGTGTCAAATGTGTGCAAAACTTGATGTTATCGGCGATACAGTTGTGGTCACCACTGTTTGGTCCCATGTCTTGGCATTCAATTGATTTCAATTGTTTGGCAAACCGTTTGAATAGTCTCTCAATTCTCGAGTCATTTAAACCAAAATTGTTTTCAATATAAATGGCATTCAAATGGTGACAGTGTTTGGCGATGGAGTCGATGATAGTGTCGTTCAGATCATTGAAACACAAGAATTCAATTCTTGTGATGTTTTCGCACTTTTGTAGTAATGTTTCAAACGATTCCTCACTTATAGTGCTTCCCATCAATTGAGGATCAATTGTGAGCTCTGTTTGTGTCTCGTATACGACTCTCTGCCACTGTTTGGACACACATTCACATCGGAACCGGTCTTCGAGTGATAGGAAAGACAATAAGTGTTGACACAAATCATCGCCCAATCGGTCCAAAGAGTCTTTCGGATAGACTTTCTGTGCATTCATTGTATGACTACTTCTTGCGGTCATTCCTCTCACCACTTATGAGACAATACTTTGCAATCCATTGAAGACTTAATCCAAACCTAAATACAAATAATAAACAATTAATTAAATACTCATTCATAGAAAACACATTAACTAATGACTTACCGATACTATTGCATGGATACTGAGACTACCGGTGCTGCGGATGGTGTCTATTGTGGTGACACTGAGACTACCGGTGCTGTGATGGTGTCTATTGTGGTGACACACTCTGAACGGGTGTTTCGCGTATGTATTCACACAATAACTATCACTTCATATGAATTGAAAACAATTTAAATAATAAAAAGTTTTTCTCGTAAATGGCATGAGATATAACATCTTAATGTCAAATACTGTTTACAAACACATTGTCTGACAAATAGTGAGTGAACTCATAGTAAACACCAACACGAGTGCCATCTCTCATAACATGTTTACATAATTCTTGGGAATAATGAACAGAATATTCTGTATGTAATAAATAGATACCATTTACCCAATTAATCATTTATAAAATAAGTTATTATTAACTAATGATTTTTACATTATTTTTTCACTCAAATATCATATATTTTAATATTGTATTATAATAAGTACAGCATTTTGGGTAAAGTATTATTTCTAGTTAACATGAATTTCACCAGTTAACTATTTGAACGCTATAAAGCATAGGATTACGTGCTATATCTATATAAGTTTAAAGTGATTACAAATTAGTTTTTAAATTCATTCAATCATACATTTAATTCGTGTGACTATAGAGAAAATGTTACAATAATTGAAGTTTATATATAGTATGCATAATTAAATCAATGTATGATAAAATTGTTTATTATACACGTAAAAAGTCATTAATTTACACAAAAATACATTTCTTATAATGACATGTTAAATATGTTTATAGAAAAGTAATAAGACAATGTTTAACATATTTGTAGTGGGAATATGAAATAAACACATTGTGATATTTTTAGATATCGATAGTAATCGAGAAAGATTAATTATAAGCATCATACTACGTGGTCATAGTCATAAACTTTTAAACGTAGCTTGCTTATTCATACAAATATATGAATCAAAACCTAAAACTAATAAAAAACAAAAACTTGTTTTATAAAATTTCTTATAAATACTCAAACATAATGTGCTATTTTGAACATTAAATCATATAATTGTATGAATAAGCAAGCTAAGCTTAAAAGTTTATGACTATGACCACGTAGTGTGATGATTATAATTAATCTTTCTCGATTACTATTGATACCTAAAAATATGACAATGTGTTTATTTCATATTCCCACTACAGATATCATAATTTAAATTTATGATAAAATAAAATATTATGACATTTATTTTAGCATTTGTTACGAACATTGAGTATTTTGTGAAAATATTTGTAATTATCTTATGTGTAATGTTTTGTGGGAAATATTTTAATTAATATTTTGCTAAATTATATGTTTATTACCGTAATTCATTTTATATTATTATAATAATTATTATACTGTACTATTAATATTATTTTACATTTACAAGTTAGTACTTATCAATTATGGATTTAGTACATATGGGTTTACAATTAATTCATAATGTTATGAATGCACTTAAGCTTAGAAAACTTATTTGTTAATTAAAATAATTAATTAATTAACATATTAATTAATTTTTGCTATAATATAATTGCTAATGATGTATTATAAACTTATTTTTATAATAAACATATTTTTCTAATTTATTACAAAGTAAAATATTTTTTAATAAAATCATTATTAAAACCTTTAGACAAATAGACCATGATTAATCTGTCGGATATTGAGTACCCATTGTATAAGTATTGGATATTTTATAGATTTGATGCAAACCATAGAAATGTCTCTAAAAAGCAACTCATTGTACAAAAGTGTAAAGTGTTTGCAGTTATTATAATAATACTGCTTAATATAATTCGTTACTTATATTGTTTATACAAAAGTAAACCTGGCACATATTTAAACATTTATTATTTTGAAATAATACAATATTCCTGCGAATTAAAAGAGTTTGTATACATTGCTACACTAGCAGGTATAATTATGCAAGTGTTACTAATTTGTGTATTAAACACCCGTAATATTAGTGATTATAAATGGTTTGAATTACTCTCAGCTATCAATGGCTATCAAACATTTAAATCAATTGGTTTACGCTATAATTATTTAGCTGGAAAATT
>CAJPVJ010001432.1:0-16478 GCA_905397405.1 Oppiella nova | reverse complement strand
AAAATCCTGACGGATGAGACTCCGCTGAAAGACTACGAAATGGACGAAAAGAAGTTCGTTGTGGTGATGATCGCCAAACCCAAGCAACCGACCACTCCTTCCACGCCCACAGACACCACCTCAACGGCTGTCCCGTCGACCGCTTCCACGACTACAGCGACGGCCAGCTCTCCGCCGAAAGAAGAGGCGCCTAAGACGGAGGCGACCCCATCGACAACCGCCGCCTCTTCGACGGCGCCCTCGTCTGCGGAGTCGACGATTGTGTTGGGAGAGGACTACCAGAAGATGGTGAAGCAGATCATGGAAATGGGGTACGAGAAGGAGGCGGTCGAGCGGGCACTGAGGGCCAGCTTCAACAACCCGGACAGAGCTGTCGAGTATTTAGTGACGGGTTTCCCGACGGAACTCTCGGAGGCTCAGCCCCCGGAGGCGCCCGAAGGAGTGGTTGGCCCACCCGTGGAGTCGTCGGGCGGCGAAGAGAATCCGCTGGAGTTCTTGCGAACTCAGCCGCAGTTCCAACAGATGCGTCAAGTGATCCAACAGAACCCCCAACTGCTCAACGCTGTTATGCAACAGATCGGCCAAAACAACCCACAACTCCTGCAACTCATTACACAAAACCAGGAGGCGTTCGTTCGCATGCTTAACGAGCCGTCGGCCGCCTCGGCCACAGCTACCGCTACGGCCACCTCTGGGGGCGGCGGTGGCGGAGGACAGGCGGGCGCTGCCGGACAACCAAATCGATTGGACGAACTGATTGGGTCGGCACAAGTGACGCCACAGGACAAGGAGGCCATCGATCGGGTATTATATGCTGTTGAGTGTAGTGGTGTTGAAACGATTACTAACTCGTGATTCTTGTCTGCTATGGACTGTCTGTCTGGCAGTTGAAAGCGTTAGGATTCCCGGAATATCTTGTGGTTCAGGCATACTTCGCATGTGATAAGAATGAGAATATGGCCGCCAATTTCCTCCTCTCCCAAGGATTCGATGACTAATAGTTTATACGATAAAAATCTTTTCTCTTAAAATCGTTTTCTTGTTTAAAAAGACATCGCTTTTCTAAAAACAACAAAATTGTCACTAAATAGAGAAATGCCTATAATTTCTTAACTACAATACAAATTTCAATAACAATTCTCTCGAATTCTTTACTTATTGTTCAATTCATTTGCTATTATTCTATACGTTATGTCATCGATTTATAGCAAAACAATTCATTTTTGGTCTCTTTTTTATATATAAGTCGTTAAAACAAGTATAACATAACATACAGTAGTCCTAAACGGGATGTCTTCATAACGATGTCTCCGTTCATGAATCGCATATTTTTTTGTGTAAAACTATTTTCGATTATTAATTAATTATATAATTTGCAAACAAATATGAGAACAAAATTTAATAAACAAAACGACAATTCAATTAAATTATAGGACGAATTCATTCACTTTATTTGTTGAATACTTTTGTTCAGTTTTGAAATATTTATATCGATTTCAAAATAAGTTAAATATAACAGAGATTTGATTATAATTTTTGTACGGTATAATGTCTTAATGGAAAGTAATTCATTAATGTTTAAATAATTTATTAAACAGTCAGTCAGTCATACATTATATACAGTATATTGTGGCCCCACTTAAGGATTACAAACTAAAAGACTCACAGAATTAGATCACATTTAATGGCACAATAAGTTCCGACTCATTCAATGTAACGCTTTTACAGAATATTCAGTGAAAATATGTGACAAACAAAAAAAAGCATAAAAACGTTACTTTGAATCACAACAAATCGCTTTAAGAAACCAATGAACTCAATGTCTGTACATTGAGACACAAACAAAGTCCTGAGTCGAGAATAGAGTAGAAGTTAAAAATACTGAGATAGTAGTAACCATCGGACAAAGAAAATATTTGCAAAATAATTAAAAATGAGCAAAAATTCTGGTTTAAGAAACAAGAGTTTTCACAGTCAATGAAATAAAAACAATTCATTTGTCTTTATATTGAGCTATAATAGTGGGAAATAAAAACCGATTCAAATTGGATTGAATTATGCATTTGAAGCGAATTTTAGTATTAAATAATAAAATCAAATGAAGTACTTATAAGGAGATCAATGCTGGAGTGAAAGGCACTTATAAACAGTGTTTTAACAGTACTTATTAATTGAAAATCTTATGCCATAAATATGGGGCGAACACAGACTTAGGCTTACATTTGCTCACAAAATTTAGAGCCGATTCCAGCGCTCATTACTATTACAATAAGTGGTCTCAAGAATTCACTTGAAATTAGTTTACTTTTAAGTAATGAGTGATGAAATGGTCAAACAATGAGTTTATTTAGCCTTAAATTAGTTTTAGTTGTTATAAAGTTCATGCAAAATCATGCAATACTTCCAATCATGCATTCAAACGAACCTTGTTTAGACCTAATTGTCGGACAATTCTTTAAATCAATTCTAGACTAGTAGTCATTTACAGTATAGAAGCGTATAATTAATTGTCAATTATATCATTCATTAATTACTTAAACAAATAGAGACTAATATTCAATATATCGCTATATTTTTAAATAAGTGTTCCATTGATTGCTGCCATTAGTTGAAAACCATTTTAATAACAAAACAAGTGTTTGAATGTCTGGTCAGCGCTCGGTTAAGCGATGGATGAGTTAGTATTCATTTGTTATTTATAGCTATTAAACGCCATAATTGACTGCAAGTCTCTCTTTTAAAACCGCCGGAAATTGTTCAGAAAATCGCCGCCAATTCTCTTCTCCCACTTGATTCTTGAAACCGTGAAGAATCTGCCCATCATTTCAACATAATGTTAGATATACAGTACTTGACACTATCAAAACGTCACCATTGCATACCTCGTGGAACATCTGTTTGAGGTCTGCTTTGGGACTATTCCAGGAGGCGATCGCATCACAAAAGAAGATAAACTCGTTGACCACTCCGCTCGGATTCACACTAATCATACCACAGATGCCTCGAAACGCAGAGTCTTTCTCCTCATTATCACGAATGTTACGTAAAGACGAACACCTAATCATAGAAACCAATCACAGATAAGTCACAGTATGTCTCGCATTAAATTATTTATAAAGCATTTGTTATAGAGTTGAGTATTGGTTGGAAACGTGAAGAATGTGTTCAGAAATTAAAGTAATCAATAAATAAGGGAACCAAAAGTAATGGCATACAGACCAGGGACGTATAAATTGCTGTAACATAGGGGCCACCTCTTCGGGACACACGAGACCCAAACGACCAATTGTTATGGCTATCAATCAATAGCAGTCACACGTATAGCACAGTACGTGTCGATTGATTGACCATTTAATTGACGAGCAATTTATCATATTTTATATATTTATATTCAAAACACAAACGAAAGCCACGGAAATGAAAAAAGAAACAATAAATTAATTAAAAGACAACCACAACAGATACCGTAATACAAAAATATTAACTTAAATTCAAACTGTGTTCTCAATGCATAGGTCTCATAGGAATGGGTGCTATTGTCTAACCTGTGTTCTCGAGTAATGTTTTAGGAGTTCCCGGTTGATTTATAATTGTGATCAATTGAGATAAAACCATCGCTACGTAAGGCTTCATATCAGCGTTCAGTTTGACGGCTACCTCTCCTATAGCCCACGTGGCGTTATTGCACACCGATATATACTCGGGCTTCAGATTCTGGCCCAGAATTGGCAAAAATTCACCTGAAATACCAAATATGCGTACAAATTAGATATAGTTTTATAAGTTAAGCGCAAATCATTCATAGAGAAATGCTCAGTCAGTACGAATACAAGGGGTCACAGGTATTGATTCAATTAAAAATACTGTTATCATCATTGCATTAACTATGAAACCAATTAAATTGCAAGGATTCACAAACCAATGCAAGGGTTCACGTGTTGGAAACAAGCTTTTGTCAGATCTCCCAATAGAGCAAACGAACTCTGGCGCACTTCAGGCATCGGATCCTTTTCACAAATACGCACACATTAGTTACATCTTAGACAACATGTCCATTAGGACACATACCTGCATGCATTGGTACAACAACTGCATTATATTACTCGACATCACTAATGACTCCATATGTCCGTTAAGACCCTCAGCCAAACCGCTCAACAGATCCAGTGCTACAATCATAAAGTCTTTGTTTGGTGGCTCAAACTGCTCCGGGTGTTTGGCATTAGCCTATAAATAATTAATTCATTAAATTCTATTCAAGTAAATATTTAATAATGAGTTAAATTATACCAAATTTAAGTTAAGTGTTTGTTCGACGAGAGACAGACAGCGCCTAAACACTGGTTCACAATAGGGAAGAAACCCAGACTGAAGGGCTGTGGCCACAGACGAGAGGCACTGCATATGAAACACGAAAAATAAGTTAATTTCCAATCAAAGGACAGACTCCGGTCGTATTACTTCTAAAAGTGGAAATAAGTCTTTGTCGTCGTCTTTGAGCAAATTCCACTTCTGGATCAGTGGAGGCATTAATAGATTAATGTATTCCTGTTTATTGAGATGATGTCCAACAGAGTCAGCCAGCGTTCCGATCGCATCGTAAAGTATTAACAGATTCTTGTGCTAAACATAAATGTAAATTAAAATAAACCTAAACTATATATAAAAGTCTATCGATAAATACCTGATATTTACTAAATGCAAAGACTAGAGTTTGAAGAATAAATTCTAAGTACGGCACGAGTTCAGTACACGCCTCCTCCTCGAGGGTCGCGAACGCACTACAGGCCGCCTCCTGGACTCGTTTGTTCGCATCCAATACTCGCTTTAAAAGCTGTGGTCAACAACAACGCATGGTTTAAGTCAACGGCAACTTAATAGAGAAATATCAGGCAAACCTCAGTCATTAAAGGCTTAAGGAAGCGGTCGTGTTGTTGTTGGACAACCCAATGAGAGTATCGGCTTAATGTCCAACACGTGATTGATCGGACCAATGCTTTCTTCTCAGAGAGACAACTAATCAAATATGGAATCAATTCTGACAAATGAGGAATCATTCCAGTCATACACCCTGTCATCAGATATGAGACAAATAAATTAAGACCACATTTTGGATGACAAGCACTCAATGGTTGCACCTTCAGCAATAGCTCCCAACGCGAGAACAGCCGATTCCTTGACGACCCAATCCTGATGAAAGAGGGTCTCCTTGAGAATGGGTAGGACTACGGGCAGCAGTTCGTCGTGGAAGACATTGGCCAACACGTCCAGCGCCGCAGCCGAACACTTGCGAAGATTCCAATCGGACAGTGAGTTATCGTCGCCGTCGTCGTCCGACTCGTCTTCGCTGTTTTCCTCGTCGTTGTCCTCCATATGTCTTTGTGCGTGAGTTCGGGACCGATGGAAGCGGGGCTTAATGTCCTCCTCTTTGTCGGGAATCATTTCGTCCTCTTCTACGTCTCCTTTCAATAGTATTATATCGATCTCTGAATACTTCATTCGACGCATAAGAATGGGAATCAGTCGCGAGAGGTGTCCCGAAAGGACTTCTTTACAGATGGGCTGTTCGGCGAGTGAGAGCCAGAACTCACACGACTCTAAGGCCACGTTCTCGTCCTGGTCTTGGGTTCGCATCAGCATATACTGCAAGACATTCACAGACATTGTTTCAGTTAATTCTTTCATTGATTGACTTGAAAATGATATATCAAACGATGAAATGGGTTTAAATGATTTGCTATCCTTTCCAGGTCTGAACCGTTTGGTTAATTACAAGTAACCAAAGGAGCGATTAAGGAAAGGGTCGAAGAGATGGAGTACTCGCTGTCATAGAGAATAGCAATACAGACCTCTATTATATTGTGAATGTGAGGAATGAGTCGATCCATCCGTACTTCCAAAAGCATGACTAGTGCTCTGCAAACGTTTCTCCTGACCTCTGGGTCTTCATCCGACGCCAAATGGAATAAATTCTGTCCATTCAATCAAAATGAGACAATTGCTTGAAATACGAGTCCAAATGTCTTGACGACAAATGCAAACCTCAATGAATGAGTCGATGTGCAGCATAAGAGCCTGAGTGCGACTCATAATGAATTGGTTAACACACGCGATGGCATGGGATCTGATTTTGTTGCTGTTATGTGTGAAGAACTGGAGAAACTTTGGTATCAGAATATTGAGGGGTCTGTTGAGTACATCGCTGTCCAACACTTCCGACGAGTCCTCGCATATCTTCTGGAGCGCACCAAAGGCTCCCTCACAAGAGCTGTAGTCATTGGAGTCCAGCATTTGGACCAATCGGGGCAGCAGTTCCGGCCAATTCACGAGTTCGCCTTTGGACGCGATGGTCGTTATAAGGATGCCTACTGTGGCCCGGATTAGGGGCGAGGGGTCGCCAACGCTCTCCAGACATTCGCTTTTTATAAATTCGGTCACTTCTGCCGGGAACTGATGCAAGTGTGCCCTCACGTTGTTCTTCAGTATGAGACCACTCAGCGAACGCGTCGGTTCATCTGCACAATCAATGGCCGGTCAGTGAGTCCACCAATTAGTGGTCAACCCATTCATACATACCTTCCGTTTTAAGTTTCGTTAAAACAAATATTAAATAATTATTAAAATCTGGAAATTTGTTCAATTCTTCTAATTTCTGTGGATTCAATGGCAATGATAAGACAATTAGTGAGCAATGGATCGATTGGTGGCGCACGTGATGGTCAGACCTGTTGGACAGTCCTTTGTGTTTGAGTATCGGGTGATTGGGATTCGCGAAGAAGTTGTAGTATTTGATCCAAACCCTCCTGTCTTGGGGTCCACGCCATCAGCATTTTAGTGATAATTCAAGCGTTTGTTTGTATTATTAAAGCATTTATTAATGACTTTTGATTTTTTCACTTAATTTCTCAATTATTTGGTGACAAAAAAATTTGGGTTCAATACTTCAAAAGATTACTAAACGTTAAGACAATTTGCAAAATATAAATAGCTAGTTCAAATATGTGTTCAATTCAAAATAATTATTTCATCATTAATGACAATTTGTTAATAAAATAGATTTAGTAAAGTGTAGTCAATGAGACAATATATGAAAACATGATTTAGTTAGCAATCAATGGCTATCATAATGGAGTCAATGGAGAGCCACTCATTCAGTGCACAGACTGTACAGTATTGCTGTCTATCAGTGTCTGTCTGTAATGCTCGACACATTTAAATGACTTTCGCATTGCATTCTCACCGCCAATGCTGGGGCGCCTCAGTCATGGCTTTCCCTCACAGCACACCAGACACCGGCCTGAGCCCTATCCAACCACTCATCCCACCCTTTGGCTCCACTTTTGAATACAACCTCAACATTGTGGGCACATACAGTATATTCATCATTTGTCACTTACCACTATATAAATGACCATTATACTTTTATGCTGCTATTATCTTCATTTAATTTATCTAAATTCATCCAGCCAATTATGGTCATAGAGAATATCTAGCAACAAGTGTCCAGATCATTGCTCATTTCAATAAATTATTAGTATCTGGGTAGTTACCAACTAATTTACCAATAACTTGTGGGCAAAATGGGAAACAATGATTGAAAGTGCAAACAAGCATATGCTTATTGATTGGTGTGAATAGTTAGCTGGATGAGTTGATGAATGAGTTGTTAGTGAATATGAGTCTAATTTGAATGCTTTTTATTAATGATTAACTGAACATATTGAATACAATATTTAATAGAATTACAAAGAATTATACTATTAGACCTTGAGTGAATAACAATGGATTTGATAATAATAATATCATAATCGTAATTATAATTAAATAGTGTATAATATTACATAATAATTGAATGGCTTTCCCATTAGCACAATGATTGGAAGCACAAGGCATAGCGTGAAGTAAATTGTTTAGACTTAAAAACTATTTAAATCTAATCATCAGTTTTCATATAATTTGTTAAACAGTTTCAACAATTGGACTAAAGTTTTGTTAATATAGTGTTAGAATTACTTTCAATTTGAGGGCACATATTCTGGTATGTATTTTACGGGCAATTATAACATCAATTCATATTCAATATAAGTTCAATAATAATAACTATTCATATTTTAATATCAATAATATGGCAGTCATTTAAATATCATATTATTTGTGCAAAAGTTTGGCTAAACTTTCATCTGTTTTAGTGTTTAATACAGAGATTTTGTAAATATGTTTCAGTAAATGATTTGTTGTTTAAAGAGTTGTATAAAAAAGCTTTGAAATAAGCGTACGTTTAGGTCGTATTGAATGAATTTGTGTAACCTTTAAAAATGCATACATTTAGCAAACCATAAATAATTGATATAATTATTCATCAGTTATGCGTTTCTTTGCATTAGTTTATTGTCATTTAATCTGAATTTCACTGTTATTTTGTTTACGAATTGAAAATACTTTTAAATCCCATTACCTATGGAATTCCTATTAATAATATAATATAATATACAGTATATTATTGAATAAAACTTCATTTACAAAACATTTTTCAAAAAACATTTTTCAAACCATTTCCTATTGGTATCGATTCAATATAATCGTAATCATAATAATTGTATATTTAATAACTTATATATAGATTATAGTTTTGATAGATATTTGCATTTGTTTGTTATAACATTGAGCTCTAATTCAATCAATTAATATATCATATAATCATTAAATAACTCACAAAAAAATCAGATTAACAGTAAAACCTGAATATAAGACTCAAATATGTCGCTTAGAAAACAAAACTCCGAAATGTGTCAACAATTTAGTTGTAAATACAGTCCATATAATAGATATAGTGTTGGAATCAATGAGTAAATAGTATTACTTAACGGATGTCTGCCTTAGGCAGTACTCAAGTACTCAATCAAATGATTATTCATATTAATATTCATATAATATATGTATTGATAAACTGCTAATACTTTATACAAAACATTCACTAATACTTAGACAACACATGAATCAAAGCACAGAACACGAGGACTTCTCGCGGAAGGGGTTCGCCTTCTGGGAGTGGAAACCAACCAACAGGTAGTCATCGTTCTCGTGGTCCGAGATATACTTCTGTGGAGACAATCCAAGATATTACCACAGTGTCACCCTGGTCATGGTCAGCACCACCAATGGTCACAGTGACCACTATCAGCACCACTATCACCACAACCACAGCCACAACACACGCATACATACCTTCAAGTCCTCGATGGCCGTCGAGACGTTCATCCGTTTGAGTTGCGATTCTTTGCGCAACTGTTCCACAACTCGTCGCTGTTGTTGGAGTGAAGACATGATTCAATGTGGGCTGCAATCAGATCATGGGATTAGCCATCAATGGATACTCTAATCAATGTATGAGTGTATGGATTGCATGGACTGTGTCTGTGATAGTTTGACATTTAAAATCATGTCAAATGAGACAATAGTTTGTCATTCGTCGTGCAACACATCCACTCATCCATGCGTTCATTGCATTTACTTTTACTGATCAGTCGATGGTGTGATGCATACAAATGGACACAAATTGATTACAAATTGATTATAATTTCATTAAAACTCACTTTAAATGCAATTAAAACTCTAATCAATTCATTGAGGAGTGACTCAAAATGGCTCAGAAGCTCTCCATCAATTACGGCACGTAAACACATCCCGAAACCCCTCTTGAGTATGTCTTATTTGAATGGTTTGCCCGTTGGTTGGCAATTGTGAGCTGTACAGAGCGGGTTATTTAAATGTTATAGATATAAGCTAGCTCATATTCTTGCTTCATTTACAGTATATTCAAATCATATCACATTGTGCATAGGGTGCATACTTAATATTAATTTCAATTGTTTTATAGATAACAAGTGCTCTCATAATTGTATTAAAAGCAGTGTTGCATTGGAAATACAAATACTGTCATTCTTGAGGCAAACAATTATTATGTAATGGAAATGTATCATACATATACTGTATAATATATATTATATCAATCATATCATACAGTAATTGCTGTAATGATTAATTTAATATAAGGTGTAATTTTTTCCCAAACTTACGTTCACTTTGATTGACAGGTTACTTTTAGTATAGAAATAAGCTATACATCAATGACACTGTATAGCCTATTAGGACCGCATTTTTCTACTTAATTCCCTATTTTGAACGTAAGTCTGCTTTTGCCTAAACATATTCATTGAGACTCACTTTGATCAAATTCAATGCAATATCATACCGTATGTCTATATTTTCAATTCTACACTGTATTAAATTTACTATTTTAACCTTTCTCTTTTATATGTATTCTCATAGATCTTAAATACATTTGCTGTGAATCCAAACTGAGACCAAATGTGTTCACTGAGTGCAGAATACTGTTGACCACTGCTTTCACTTTGCATACAATGCTATAATTTATCATATATTGTATTATATCATACAGTAATATAATTTTAATCTAACATTTTGTGAAAATGTTCAACCTGTTTGACTGTCATTGTGTATTAATGTTACTTTCCATATAAAGAGATTAGATATTGTATAATTTATTCATACTTTCTCTTTCAACAAGTTTTAAAATATAATTTCAATAAATTATAATAAAAATATTAATATAATAATATACGAGAGAGAGAGAGAGAGAGAGAGAGAGAGATGTGTGAGTGGTTAGTTTAAATTTAACAGAATATAACTCATTTTAAAAATAAAACTCACTTAACTTTGTGAAGTTTGTAAATCATTTGAAATAATTAAGTTCTAGCTGTATATTATGAAAAATGAAGCCCTTTCTAACGTACCCACATACTAGTGTCAGTACACTATAACAACTAATCCGTAATATACACAAGCACAAATTAATTTAAAAAGAGAAAATCACTTAATAAACGGAAATGGTGTTAAAATTACAATATAGATGTAAGTAATGAATGGCCAAACATTTAATTAGTAGTTGCGGTGAAAGTGGAACTTAATTATTGAGATTTTAACTACAAAATGATCGTCTATTTAATGTATGATATGTTTAGTGTAATGTATGTTGCGTTTAGGAAACCACAAACGACTGGATATACTGTATATCTGATACTCAATCGAAAGACTCATAAATTATACTCTTCTCCAGATTACTATCTATTGATGGCTTTAAAGACGATCTAATTATCACAAAGAATTTGCTTTCGCTCTTATGCGCAAGATTAGTTAAACTTTTTTGCGATAAAATCAAAACAATATGTTATTGTTTGTCAGAATTATTAGGTATACTGACATTAGTTGTAAATCATATGAAATGATCAAACATTTGTAATTTCTTTGTTTGGTATAGTCTTAATTTCTGTGGTAAAGTAGGATACAGATAATTTTTAGCCAACATTTATATTTGTTTTGGATTAATTGCTGATCAAATTCACTGATTATTATGTAGTTTTAAAAAATTTAGTTCTTATTTTATTAAATACATAATTGTTTCTATTCTCCGATATTTTATATATGATTTTTAAAGTTTATTTTAAAGCATTTTTTATATTTTAAATATTCAGCCAAAAAATCATGAATTGATATTTTAGATTTGAATCAATTTAATCATAAAACTTGTGAACGAAGTTTATATAGTCTAAACGTTTACTACTTTGAAATTAGTATTTTCACTTATACAGTATCTAATAATCTATAACTAAAATATATAGAATATTTTAATTTATATAACTTACTTATATTATATTCATTTATATGAAATTTTATTAATTATTTAACAAACATCTAAAAGAAAACTATAGATTACAGATTAACTTAATTAACTATTTTATCTCATGCTTTAAGTTTAATTAATTTTAATAAATAAAGAAACTAAGCTAATACTATATTACAATACTAGCTGTATTCTATAAGCTAAAAATTGTTTAGTTTATATAAATATTAGTTTTTCAATTATGAATACTAACAATAAGAACAGTATTTTACAATTAAGGACCTTTTGTTGTTTATATATATATATATAATCTATATAACATATCTGGACCTCTTTACAATCATACCATTTATTAAAATTGTGAAATTTAAATGAGTTAAATATTGCTCAGAAATGAAACGTTAGGTAAATACCGGTAATATATGAATGGTGTATATTTTAATTTTAAAAACGAATTTATCAACAAAACGAGAGAAACTTTTAATGAGTTCTGAAAACTAAAAATAATTAATAATTTGAAAAATGGTTTCCTTCTGCTGTGCGACAGAAGTTCGCCAACAAATACACTGTTAGTCTCGGAGTTTGATATATGAATGAGTTTATGATAACAAGTATTTCATACATAATATGAATAGAGTGTCAAAGAGTGTGAAGAGTGTAAGAGATGGTAGGACTAAAGGGTGTGAAGAGGAACTCAGGCTCAATGAATTAAAACAAGGACATAGTCGGCACCAAAAACAGAGATACTGTACTTCCAGTATCTAAATGAAACTCATCTCTCTCTCTCTCTCTCTCTCTCTCTCTCTCTCTATTGGGCAAAAACAATTTATTTGCAAAATATATCAAACAGATTAAAATGGTGAACTAATAGTAAATGCAAATTAATCTAAACTGACATTCAATGACTTCAAGTAATTTGAATATTAATTGAATAAAGACTTTAATTAGTGTTAAATGAAAATATGCCACAAACTTATGGTAAAACATTAATTGAATTTGAATTCAATAATTTGTTATAGAGATGCTCTGTAAAGATCTATTATACTATTATTAGATCATATTTTGACATTTAAAAGCTATGGATAAAAGTTTTTGGAGTATAATTAAATTAATTAAAAATTGTATTATGTTTTTAAATAAATAAAATCTTAACTTTTAGATTGAAGAGTTAAATTAATGTTTCTACAATATTACAGCTATACAATAAGAAAATGTAATACAATGTAATAAGAAGTAAGTTAATATTTATGTAAAAGTTAAAAATTTTAGGTATAATATTACAAAAATAAAAATAAATTGTATTCATTAATTTAATCATTTATTTTAATAAGAATTTGTTAAGTTTCCAAAAAATCATACAAAGTAACGTTATACATCACACAATTTTAATTATTTTTTATATTGTTTCCCAAAAAAGCTTTGATTTTGTTTAAAATCATTAACTCTGAAATTGATATCTATTCTCACATTCCTTAACAAACATTATAACAATATATGGAATCCAAGTGCGAAAACTGCACTCAACACAAGTACTCTACTAATGGCCCTAATTTTGTTGATTGCATTTGCAGTGAACATAAATTTGCATTTCACTCAACAAACGCCTCATTTAAGCTCTTTTTCTAATTATTTATTGTACTTTCAATCTATAGATTCAGCAAAAGGTTATCAATTTTTATTCACTGATTGCTAGTTGTATTGAATACATAGACATCTTTAAGTATTATCTTAAACACAAAACATTTACCATTTTTGTTATGTTATAGACTCTATATATTAGTTACTCTAACTTTGTTGCATAACTGTATACATTTTCATATTTATTCAAGTTACATAAAAAATAAGTTATGCTAAATTGTAGGCTTGTAATTTTAAAATTTCTGAAATTACAATTTAGAAATTAAAATTTTGAGTCTTTTAGATATTAAAATATCTGTATAATATTTAGCTATTTTATAATAAAACTTATGGCTTATTTAGAAACAAGGGAATGAATTTAATAGAAATGTATTGTACGCACAGAAAGCTGTAAATTAATTTGTGTAAAAGTAAGATTTCTATGTAAATGAGTTTATTTTTTAAGAATTTATGAGTATTAATATTCACATTATTTTCAATTCACTGAAACCTTTACCAAAAGTCATGAGAATTGAAAGGCCAAAGAATGCGAAGACTTTGTTATATTACTAGAAGACTGCAACCATTGCAACAAATGATGCCATAAATCTAATGCAGAAAATTAGAGTTAAAAACGCGCATAAAATCTGATCTGCAAAAATGTGAAATTAGTTTTAATTTGAAAATGTCTTTAAAGTAGAAAAAGAGAAAGCCGTTAAACAAATGAAAAGTAAACCCTTTAGGCTTTTTATGAAAATTTAATTCTTCAAGAATTTCTTTCTCTCTTTTATTTCTACAATTCAAATGACTTTCACATCACAATAAAAGTCTTTGAAATGAAAATTCTGTTAATGTAATACATAAATAGTAATACCACTATAATATTTATATTAATATATATTTGTATTGTATAGAATGTAAAATATATGAAATTTACATAAATATAATATACATAATATGCATTCATGAATTTATATTATTTTCTCTTTTCTTTCTATTAAAATGCAAAGCAATCCGTATATACACTGTATATGTGACTGCATTATACATTTGAATTGACAAGAATTTATCGATTGAAGTGCAAAATAGTGTGAATAATAGTCGATATTTAATAATAATAGTCATTTGATAAATTTATATAATATTATATAAAAACATAAAATTCTTTGAAAATATAAATCTTAATCATTGAGTTTTGCACTAAATTTATTCTATTATTATAATGAAGATTAATATTAAGTTCAGTTAATGGCTGATGACCTCATCACAGACTTTTTTCTTATGCTCTATAAGAATAGATTAGTTTCATATAAAACAAAAATCTAATTAAACTTTGTGTAAAATACACTTATATTAATAAATACGTTCAAAATGTAATCTTTAATTTAAACATCAAGAATATGTTAATCACTAACATGTTTGATATTACAGTATATATTTAGACATTGTTTGTTAGTTTGAAACAATGTTTAAGAGATCAATTTAATCAATAAGTCAATTCTGATCTATTTTTTGTTGTGCTATATTATTTACTAGTATAATACATATTATTATTTTGAAATTATCTAGAAATAAAGTTATTAAACATGAAAAATAAACAGATAATAACATACCAAAACATTTAAAATAGTTTAAACGTAACATTTTTGTGCAGTTGTTATTAACTCATAGGTTTTGTCATAAAGTAATTTTCATATATTTAAATATTTTAATAATTCTAATACTATTATAAATATTGGAATTTGTTTTCAAAATAAGGAATATAAAATAGTAACCTTACTAGATATACTGTAATAATAGGTAGCTTATAATAATGGCATATTAATTAAGTAATCCACCATTAATAATCCTTGTAAACTGAAATATTTATAATAAATTTAAATAACTAGACAATTCAATCATTAATAAAACATCTCTTATTTGAATTTAAAAAGTAAATTCTAATTTAAATAATTTCTGTGACATATTTTAATCAATTATCATTTTAAATATCAGGTATATGGAGATGTGACCATAAATGAATATATACTGTATATTGTATTATAAACATATTTTAAACAAAATAAGATAAAAAAATGGTATACTATAGTATAATATACGTTTATATTATATATTTATATTAAATAAATTATTATATACTGTATAATCTTTGTCTCAAATATAATTTTCAACAAATATTGGTTTAACAGAGAATACAAAAGACGTTTAAATTAGTTTTTGTTATTAAATAAATAAATAACTTGTGTTTGTGTTGAAAATATCAAAATATTTATTTAGCAAGAAAATATTTGCTAGCATAAGTTATGTTTTAAAAGTAATAAAATGTTTTATTATTGGAGGTAAAATAAAAAACTTTTATTGTGTAAAACCTTTTCTCTGTAAGACTAGTGTTTGTTTTGGAAATAAAAATAATTAAAGAAAACACAATTTCTTACGGAACAAAGAGTTTGTTTAAAATATTATATTTTAAATTTATTTTTCTTAAACAACGGTTTATTTGATATGCAATTCTTGAATAGAAATGTATTTTTAGAAATAAGCAAAAATGAAGTTATAATACAGTTGTATGCCTGACCTTTTCTGACTGTCCCTTAAAATAAGAAAGAAATTTGTTTTATCTTAATATTAATTAATTTGAGCAAATTGCTATTAAGATTGTCTAAACTATAAGCATAAAAATGGTAAAATTGAATGCAAGTGAACGACATAAAAAAGTGATTGAAACAAGACATCTGTAGTCTCGGATTACTGTCACAAATAAAAGGAATTCATTGAAAGAGTAATTGTCATAAACGTCTGCTTGAAATGGTTGTGTCTCCGACCGCCAGCCCATAATAAATGGCATATATTTTCATACATCTGCTGTAAATTCTCGAGTCAAGCGCTCAAGACATCAAACACTTCTAATGCATTCAATTGTAGCCATAAATACAAATCCAGAGACAAAAAGAGCTTTTTATATATTGATAAACGAAACAAACAATTTTTGTTGAGACACTTAAACCCTTAATGATTGTTCACTCGAATGAAATGCTCACTCACTATATGGTCGGCAAACTAGGAGTCGTCGAGCAGAAAATCTGGTGGAGAGAGAGAGCGAGAGCGAGAGAGAGAGAGAAAGAGAGAGAGAGAGAGAGAGAGAAAGAAAGAGAGAGAGAGA